>CM076249.1:8249685-8469685 GCA_038380765.1 Odontothrips loti
GAGTAATGCGACCCAAAGCGGAGATTCAACAAATTCTTTTAATTTCCATTATACGGGGGAAACAAGAGGTCTGCTTACACCCCAGGCGGCGAGGCCCACAGCCGGCCGCGGCGTCCGCTCCGCCCGCCCGCCTCGCACTATGTTTCTACCCCCTTTTCGCGCCATTTCCTCTTCCTCTTCGCCTTCTTTCTTCCCGCTTCTCTTCTTTTTATCGCCGCTGTGTTCACCGCGGAAAGCCCATAGCCCGCCGCTGTGCCGCGGCGTCCGTGCCTTGCGTGGTGTGCGTACGTGCCCGGACTGGTGCTGCGAGGCCCTGCTGCTGCTGCTGCTGCTGCTGCTGCTGCTGCTGTTGCTGTTGCTGCTGCTGCTGCTGCTGCTGCTGCTGCTGCTGCTGCTGCTGCTGCTGCTGCTGCTGCTGCTGCTGCTGCTGCTGCTGCTGCTGCTGCTGCTGCTGCTGCTGCTGCTGCTGCTGCTGTTGCTGCTGCTGCCGTTGCCACTGCCGCTGCTGCTGCTGCTGCTGCTGCTGCTGCCGTTGCTGCTGCTGCGGCTCCGTGTGCGGTCACCGCCAAGCACAACCACTGCCTGAGCAGTCCGAGGACACCAGGATCACGATGACGAGCCCCGCGGCCACGCTACTCGCTCTGTGGCCACTCGCTCCCGGTGCGGCAGGATGCGGTATCACTTATTCAGCGCTTGGGATGGGGCGCCGGGCCGCGGCCTTGGTGTCGCACCCCGCCAACCCCCTCCAGGCCCTCCAGGCCAGAGCCGCCGCGTCTAACGCGACCCACGAGACACACGCTCATAATTACCAAATAAATTGCACCCGGGCCAGGACCAACTCCGAAGCGGCTGCTGCTGCTGCTACTGCCGCTGCGCCGGTCTAACTCCCCCCCCTCCCCTCCCCCACTCACTTCTCCTTCCAGCAACAGCATCCGAGCGACACAAGTTTGGTGTGTGTGTGTGAGTGTGTGTCAGGGGGGTTTCCATTCCATTCTACTCCATCCCAACTTTGTACGGCAGATTCGTATACGGAACGCGCGGAACGCCGTCCAACCAGCACCCCTCTCCTCTCTCTCTCTCTCTCTCTCTCTCTCTCTCTCTCTCTCTCTCTCTCTCTCTCTCTCTCTCTCTCTCTCTCTCTCTCTCTCTCTCTCTCTCTCTCTCCCTCTCTCTTTATCTCTCTCTTTCTGCCTGCCTTCACCCCTGGTGCGTTGATTAGAAGATCCTCATTGAAAAAGCGACACCCGGTCTAGGATAAGCGAAAACAGGGGTAGGCCAGGCCAACTGCTGAATGCGAATTGTGGATTTTTTTAAAAATTTGATTTTTTGCCCACAAAATCTAGGAGGTACGTGTGAGAGCGTTGATGTGCGGTGCGGGTAATCAATTCTCCCTTTACCGCCGTTCGGGACCTGCTAGGCGTCGCCCCGCCCCTCCCCTCCCCTGGCCTTCCTTACCTCCGCCTTCTCCAACAAGCCTTTTACGTTCTCGAGGTTTTCGTTCCCACCCCCACCCCCCACCCTCCTTCCTCCTTTTTCACAGCGCCCCGCCACAGTTACGACCTCCATCGGCAGAAATTCTATTCCCCCCCGAACTCGATGAGCCGCGGGAGATTTGCCCCCTCCTCCCCCTCTCCCTCCCATCTCTTTCGCATTTCTCCCTCACCCTTTTCCTCCCCCCGCTCTCTCATTCGACATCCTCTTTCTTTCCCCCGCACTGCTCCTTTCCGTTCCTCTTTCGCTACAGTATCCCTCTCTCTATCGTTAAATGCGACCTCCCCCCCCCCCCCCCCTCTCTCTCTCTCTCTCTCTCTCTCTCCCCCCCCTCTCTCTCTCTCTCTCTCTCTCTCTCTGCCCCCCTCTCTCGCTTCCTATCGAAATGAAGCCAATCCAAATCCCTCAGCTACTCTCGGCGCGAACGCTCCTGTGCGGACGCAGAGCGGAGCAAAAGGGGGCCGGCAACAGAGCTAATTCAAAAAGTTGAAATTTAATTATAATTGCGGCGCCGGGAGTTTGCGCGGCCGCACCGCGGTCCCCAGATCCCAGGATTATCAGCGTGGTTCCCTCCCCCTCCCCTCCCCCTCCCCCCCCCTCCCCCGCACCGCGTTCGAATTTCTCTTTTCCTGCCATTACTTTTAATTCCCGACGAGCTGCGCTCTGGGCGCTTCGCTGCTGGAATCAAAGGACCTATCTCGCCTGTGCGCTCTTTTCCTCGCGGAGAACCGATGACTCTCTGATCGCTCTCTGCGACGAAAAATGTAACTCCGATTTATTTATTTTTGTGTCCGTCTTGCAGAAGTAGCTTTTGATGAATTAGTTGAAAATTTTGAATTCGATCTGCCGTAGCACCATGCTGACTTGCAAGTTGGTGAAAATACGAATGAGTTCCGCCGCGCAGCGCCAGGACAGCCTTCCTGAGGCCCAGAGTCAGCGCTCGCCAGCGCCAGCCCACCCACCGCAGTAGCGCCGCAGTAGCGCCTGCCAACGCCGGGGTAGGCCAGCCCGCACGGCACGCCTGCGGCCGGGTTGCCTACCTCCTCCCTGGATCGGGCTGCAGCTGAGTACTACGACACTCCCGCGTTAGCGTGACCGGGATTTTTGCCGCCTCGTCAGTCAGGGCGGCGGCGTCTGTCTGTCTACCCGTGGCGGTAGCAGGCAGCGCGCTCTACCGTGCACAACACGCACACGCCCGCACACGCGCGCGCGCGCGCACACACACACACGCCACACGGATTAATTACATCTGGACCGTGTCGGGGGTCCGCGTCCGGAAGCACCCACATCTGCCGAGGCACTTTCGCACGCAGCCGGAGCGGGGGCCGGGAGGCGTGTCTCCAGAGACTCTCGCATCGCGCGTTCGCGCCCGTCCCCGCCCCGCAGTCCCTCTGCGCCGCGTCGGGAATCGGGACCACGGCATGGCGCCTCAGCAGCAGCCTCCACTGGTTGTGGCTGCCGTTTGATGTCGCACGTTGTCGGCGCCCCGTGCTGCCCGCTGGGCCCGCTGCCCTGATGGAATTACTGATTAGAGTCGGCGCGGCCGGGAGCGGCCGGGAGTCCTCCGGTGCTGTCACAGCAGGGGCTGACCCGCGCCGCGCACCCCGAAGGCCCCCGAAGGCTCCCGAAGGCCCCCGAAGGCTCCCGAAGGCCGGAGGCGGCCCCCCGCTGGCCGGGTAGACCCCCCCCCCCCCCCGATCCCCACCGCGGAGAGAGGCCAGAGTGAAACCCCGGGAGCGGGCCGGCCGGGCAAGATTGAAAGCGGGAATAGTGCGGCAGGGAGGCGAGGGGCGGCGGCCGGGGGCGGCCGGGGCGGCCGGGGCGGCTGGGGGCGGCCGGGGGCGGCTGGTGGCGGCCGGGGGTGGCCGGGGGCGGCCGGGGGCGGCCGGGGACGGCCGGGGGCGGCCGGGGGCGGTCCGGGGGCGGTCCGGGCCGAGGCTGATCGAGGTGAGAATGGCCGGCGGGGCCCTGTTGGGCCGCAGGGGGTGTAATGAGGCCAGGACGGGGCCCTCCACCGCCCTCCACCGCCCTCCACCGCCGGCCACCACCACCCCAGAACACCAGGACCAGAGCGCAAGCACCCGCCCTCCGCCTCGGCGTGACGATCTAAGAGAGAGACGTCATAAAAATATGATCCAGATTGAAATGAGATGTCAGCGAATCCAATTTCGCGGCTGGTCGGTCTCCCGGAGTTTGCGGTGGCGGTGGTGGGGGCGGTGGGGGTGATGGAGTGGCCGCAAGGATGGGGTTGATGCGGCCCGAGACCGACGGAGACCGCGACACCGCAGGATAAATATTTCTCTCTCTCTCTCTCTCTCTCTCTCTCTCTCTCTCTCTCTCTCTCTCTCTCTCTCTCTCTCTCTCTCTCTCTCTCTCTCTCTCTCTCTCTCTCTCTCTCTCTCTCTCTCTCTCTCTCTCTCACCTCTGAAAAAAGAAATCAAAAAAATTCCAGCGCTTACAGCACTGAGTCGCCCTCGTTAACTGAACGATGAGTGTTAATAATAAATTGTTTATCACAAGTTGGAAATTCAAGTTTAGAAAAAATTTAAAGGAAATATGGAAAGCTCTGACATTCGAACCTGCGACCGGCCACACGGCGAATCGGTCTATTAAACCGCGCGACCAGGCCGACATTGTTACGGGGTTTCGTGTGGCCGACTATCACTAGCCACGGCCGCGTTGTGAGGCGCCAACCAAGGCGCAGATCAATGCGAATGTGGATTTAAGTTGGCCTCCTCATTGAACAGGGGACGACTCTAAAATAAATCGGATTCGATGTGATCATATGCCCAATGGTGGACTCTAGCAGATTGGTTACGTCTGCTTTTCTTAAATGAACTGCAATTATTTTTTAAAGTATATTGGTAGAATTGTTTTAGATTCTCCGCCCACTCCGTCCCACTCCGTGCGGTGCCAATATGTCATTTTGAAACAATAAGCAGCAATGCTGAGATGATTTATATTCTGTTAATTTGCAGTTAGATACCAAAGGTTCAATTACGTCGTATAATAAAAAAGAGGTTAAATATAATGTAAGAACAACGGTAATTAATATTTTTAAAATATCTATATGTTTTGAAAGTTGGTAGAACCGCAGCATAGCTCCGCCCATTTCTGTGGCTCCATCTAGCGGCATATGAAGGAACTCCAATGAAACAACAAGAGTTACCTATAGCAACGACACTTGCTCTGAGGGAGAAAAATAAAAAGTAGAATACTCGATGCAGAGAGCTCCTCGCTCCGCTCGGGCTCAAAAAATTAAACTTTGCAGTCTGATTGGAGCGTCTCCTTTTTTTCCGGCCCTTGACAACGGGGTGTGGCAGGGCGGACTGGATCACGCCGCCAACCTGCCGGCCCCATATCCGCAAGAAAAAGAGACCCGGCCCCGTCGTCCTCCTTATCCGGGCCGCGCGCTCAAAAATTTGTTTTTATCTGGTTTCCTTGTTGCCCGGAGGCCCTTGCCCGGAGAGGCCGTTGCCTGGAGGCCGTGTGTTATCGCACGCGGGGGCGTGCGGCACAGCCGGGCACAGCCGGGCACAGTCGGGCACAGCCGGGCACAGCCGGCTGGGAGATAAGTAATACGGATGGAATTTTGAGAGGGGCCGCGCCGTGCGGCCGGGCCTGGAGATAGCGGAGGGGGGCTGCTCGGCTCGTGTGCGGCCATTCCCGGGGAATGAATGGTAATAGAATGAGATGGAATGAAATCGCCTACCAGATAAGATGATAGGCGGAAGAAGTGGAACGGGAGGACGAATATGAAGAACAAGAAGAAGAACTAGAAGAAAAGGAGGAGGAAGAGGAAAAGCCGGTAGTTAATTTGTCCTGAAATCATGCCAGCAGCTTCCACATGTGGGGAGGGCTCTAGAGGGTTGAGGTCTGGCATATGACACTGGCGCCCTTCCCGCAGAGGCGCCAGGCGCCAGCAGCCCTGCGGCCCGGGGCCCCCGCTGACCGGACCTCCGGCCCCCCGGCGTCTGCTTAGTCGTGGGCAACCCCAAACCCTTTCGCCCCGCCGGCCTCGGCCCGGCCTGGCCGGACGGGCGATCTGCTCGTCCCCGCGCGCCCCGCGCCATCTGGCGCCCTCGCCCGGAACTAAACTAACGACCCCCGCGGGACGGGACGGACGGTGGCGCTGGCGGGGCTGGCAGCCGGGACGTATAGGCCGGCCAGGTCAGGCCGGACCGGGACCGGGAGCTGGCGGCAGAGGCTGGGCTGGGCTGGCGGCAAATTGCAGAGTGAACAGAACTGTGCGGGGGGGGGGGGGGGCAAAGCGGCACGAAGTGGGCAGCCCGCAACACACAGCAACACGCGCGGATTTATCCGTTTACCCCTCCCACCTCTCCTTCTCTACCTCTCTTTCTCTCTCTCTCTCTCTCTCTCTCTCTCTCTCTCTCTCTCTCTCTCTCTCTCTCTCTCTCTCTCTCTTTCTCTTTCTCTCTCGCTCTGCTGAACCCCATTTACCTACCTATTACGTCCATCTCCCTCTGACGTTGTGTATGTGTACTCACAGTGTTGTCCACGCACGGGCATTACACATGCAATCGCAGCGCCCCCTGGTGGGGCCCCCAAACAATTGCCGCCGGGGCGGATTCCATTTCAATGGCCGCTGGGCCGCTGGGCCCCTCAACTCAACCCGCTGCTTGTGTGTTTCCAGTTTATCGCGCTCCGAATCCTATCGATTTCGATATCGTATGAGAGTCACAGGCTCTTGCTACCCGTGGTCCGTGGTGCTTCGCAGAGTCCTCCGACTGAATTCATCCCAGAACCGTCAGACGCCACCCACTTTATTTTTATTTCTCTCCCGCGGAGTTCTTTCTCTCGCACAGTGAAATTCAAATAAGTCCCGCGCTCGTGGCACGCTGAGAGCGCACGCCCCGCCGCCTGCATGTTCTTTGAATACGCGATTAGAATCGATGCACGCTATCGAGCTATCGAGCGCCAGTGATTGTTGCTGAACACAGTGTCGGGGGCGTCGAGCCCGGGCTAGCCGGAGCCGTCCGGAGCCCGTCCGGAGCCCCCGCGGGCCCCACGGTGGATGGGAACCAGGAAACGCCTAAAAACGGAACCCGGCACGGCCCAGCGGCCGCCATAGGCTGCCATAGGCCTTTCGCTACACAACTAATAACAACATGCTCAACTCAAACAGAGTCTAATTTAACAAGATTAATCACGGGGCGTTGCCGTTGACGTGTCTCAATCAAAATCCTCCGGCAGCGGCAGCCAGTCCGGAGACTCCAGCTCCGGTGTGCGGACCGGACCGTCTCTGCTGCCTCCGGATGAAAAAAAAGAAAAAAAGGAAAAAAAAGATAGATCAGTCAAGTCTGGGGGCTCATCTTACGAGTTGCGCAGCAAGCAGTATCACCGTGGAAATGGGTTTGGGTTTTTTCGTTTGCACCTGTTGGGCTGGTGCTGCTGCTGCTACTGCTGCTGCTGCTGCTGCTGCTGCTGCTGCTGCTGCTGCTGCTGCTGCTGCTGCTGCTGCTGCTGCTGCTGCTGCTGCTGCTGCTGCTGCTGCTGCTGCTGCTACTGCTGCTGCTGCTGCTGCTGCTGCTGCTGCTGCTGCTGCTGCTGCTCGCACCTGTAATGAGTCGACCCACATATCCAGCCCTTTATTACGCACGTTGAGCAGCTCATTCCGAGTAAGGCTCCCTCCCACGGATTATGAAGACAAACAAGGAGAAAGGGCGTGTCGCCCGCTCACCACCTGCCTCCGGACTGCCTACTGCCCCCACCGAGTCTGAACTCCAGAGCTGCCAAGCCCGGGAAACATATTCAAATTGATAAATCAGTACAGCAGCCACCGATACTGCCTTCGGTAGAAAAAAAAAATTACCGACTTTCCCGTCAGGTTTCGGTTTCTTTGGAAATCCACCGAGCTTGACAGTGCAGCCCAGGGGTGTGTGTGTGTGTGTGTGTGTGTGTGTGTGTGTGTGTGTGTGTGTGTGTGTGTATGAAGGCTGAGCCCCAACGCCCTGCCCTGCCCCTTCATGCAAGGGGTCCCTCACTGGACACAATCCGTGTACACTTGGTGACACAATCCGACACAATCCAAACACATTCCGACACATTCCGATACAATCCGGCACAATCCGACACAATCCGGGCAATCCACACAATCTCGAGAAATCTAACACAATCTCAGACAATTTGAAGAAATACAAGACAATCGCACACAATCTCCGATAAAATCTAACAATCTCGACACAATCCTAAGTTAAAACGGGACTTGGGCATCAATCATTGCATTCATGACGAGAGCAGCTACCTTTTTGAAACAACGCGCGATGAGGCCGGACGCCCACCCGACGCTGCGCACCGCGTATCTCTGCTGTGATTGGTTGGTCGTATCGAAATCGCCACCTCGTCCCTGGCGTCGGATTATATTAATACGCGGGGTGATATATTGGTGTGTTTGTCACTATAAGATGGCCAACCATAATTTTTTGGCACTTTCTGAAGTGCTCAGAATAATACTTTTTCCCTCTAATATTATTTATGACATGTTCAAAGAGACTAGTGTTCTTGCAACGTACGGACTACTTTCTTTGCGCAAACCACCTGTGGGCGGCGGCGGCCGATCCCAGTTCAGCCATCAGCTTGACCGGTTCGCGGAGGCAACACCAGTCCTGACAGAGGTACGTAATTTCAATGTCTTTCCCACTGGGAATCGCAGCTAGTCAGTGCCGGGAACCGATGATTTCATGTGAACAGAAACACCAACAAAGAAACCCCCAATGTCGCTCGTGCGTCGGTGATGTCCATGAGAGATTTTTGGCTTCGCACATACCCTGCGTACTGGCCGCGGTTCAAGTTGAATGGCAGGGTGTGATTTAGTTAGTCAGTGCCTTTCAGGCTGATTTGACTCAATAACTTTGGATCATCAAGCAGCAGTTGAAAAGTAGCCATTTTGTGCCTTGCTGTTGTAAAACTGAAGCCGTTGAATGGTCACAAGCCATTTATAACCTCTTTCTGTGAAGTTTGATGTACTCCCTAACGTAGGCTCCTCACTTTCGAATTTTCGTAATTCCACCAAATCGAAACCCCAATTTATAGCGAATTTATTGTGACTTTTTCTGGCCTCAGTCACGCACATATTTGATTGAATTTTTATTCCACGAGCAAGGGCTTCTGATTGCCATTTCAGTTGTCTTGTTCTAAACCACCTGCTGTTTTATTACACCAATGTTTTTCTTACAACAATAACTTTTTTCTGCTGGCACCTTTTTTTGCCCAGTCATTTATTTTAAATGCTTGTGGTGTTTGTTTTGGATGTCTGTCATTAGTCCTGATAGTAAATATATTGTGTAAATTACTGATTGCAGGGATTTCTTGTTTAAATAAATGATTGAAAATTTGACTCTTTTAGTGGACTCTTTTATTATAGTTGTGGTGCAGAATGTATGTTTATCGGATGAGACTTCCTGAGCTTCACATTAAGGTTCTCACAGATCTGGAGAAAGACACAAAAATAAGATAATGAAAGTTCCAGTATTATCAGATCATGAAAAAAACTATAGAAACACTTAAAATTGATAGGAAGCAGTCACAGAGAGAAATTTGTAGCATCATTGTTTGCTCAAACCTGGGGCAACATCTTCCTCATGGAAATGTACAGTGGTGTGCATGAAATTTAAAACCAGTGTTTAACTAAAACAAGTCTCAAAAGTTGGGTGGGAATTCATTATCTGAGTTCATCTGCCGCTGCACCCTGTCCTTAGGTCTGGGACCCAGTGTGAAAACTGACTCATTCATGCCATTCTCAGACTGTGTAAGAAGTGCATGAACAGAGTTTGTTATATGAATCAGTAATTGTTGTTCTCCAATAAATACTTTCGATTTCAGACATGGCAATGTTTCTCTTCAAACTTTTACTCGTATCTCATATTCCAACATCAATATGGTTCATGCTAATAAATCAATCAGCCCACGCAGTTCCCTGCATGTTAAAGAACGACACTGCTGAGATACATTTAGCATTTAGTCTCTAACCTAGGGACAGAGTGCAGCCAAAGTTACGCTCATTATCTACTTTAGGTAGAAACCTGGATCGACTGCTGCCCAAGTAGTGCTATATTGTTTGAAATCATGCCTCTGACAAAAGAAAATATGAATAGACCCAGGCAAGTGATAAATTGTAATTGACGTAGAAACTGGCTTGCATTTCTTTAAAATGTATGGTGCTGTGTCAAGTGTGACTTACGCCAGTTTGCCAGATCATCAGTGAAGTCACTGAGGTGAGAGAGCAACTGCTTTAAGAAAATCAAGGATAGGTAAAAGTGGCAGCTTCAGTTTTAAAATCAAACTCACCAGTGAAATACCTGCAGTGAAGACATGCATAAAAATAACACCAGGTGAACCATATTTAACTGCTTGGTCCTGGAGGTGTGGACGATGGGGCACTCTGCTTGGACAAGTCAAATTTTGTGCTCCGTTAAGGTAGAAAATGTCTCTGGGAGCAGAAATGTAGTCCATCCAGACACAATCCTCAAAAATTCAAGACAATCCGACACAATATCCATCACAATCCGACACAATCCCACACAATCCCGCACAATCCGACACAATCCTGCACAATCCGACACAATCCAACACGATCCACACAATCCACACAATACCACACATTCCACACAATAACAATCCTGTGTACACCTATCTCCGACAGTGAGGGACCCCTTGCCTTCATGCAAGGAAACAGGGTTAGGCGGGGCTGGGGCCCTGCTGCTTTCAATTCGAAGCCTTCAATAATTGATTAGCAACTTTCCAGAAGGAAAGGGGGGGGGGCTGTCTTGGGAGAGAGTGGGGGGGGAGATCACGGCATTTCGCGTGCAGGGAGCGCCCCGCTCGCATGCTGAGGCCCGGGTAGGCAACCGGCCATGCAGGCCGAAGCCGAGTCGAGCGAAGGAAGAATTCATCCGGAGTTGCTCAAGAAGCCCGCACTGACGCTGACCTCCCCGCTCGTGTTACGGGAGCCGGGAGGGACTGGACGGGCAGGTGGACCAGGGCCGGGATTCACTTCACATCGCCGCGAGGGCATCAAAGAGGCCAGCCCCCGTAATTTGGGAGACGAATTTCAATTTTCGGTGACGGCTCTCCCCTCCCCATACCTCTCTTTACTACTCGCTCGCTGGAGGTAATGCCTCTGCCTGCATCCCAACAGGCAGAGGCCCCCTAAGACTGCCCCCCCCCCTCCCCCCGCACCCGTCCGCCTGCCAGGCTTATAAGTATACGTCTTAATTCTCGTTCGGCCGGACGGCAGCAGTGCCTCCCTTCTCCCCGGCCCACGTCTTCAACCCCCCGCCCCGCCTCACACGACCTCGGGCACACACGTTATTTTTTAGGGCGATATTAAGCAAATTCTACACAAAAGTACCCTCTCGCCTCACATTCACTGATCGATTTTTACTTCACCTTGCCGCGGCGTTGCAGGCGGACAGTTCATTGATAGCGACTCATTTTGTTCTCTCTCTCTCCGTCTCTCTCTTCCTCCCTCACAGAGTTGTGCACTGGCCGCGTTGTCGTTGGGCCACCGATGTTTGACACCGACGGTACAGGAAAAAGGAGAGGCAGCAAGTGTGTGTGTGTGTGTGTGTGTGTGTGTGTGTGTATGCATGTGTGTGTGTGTGTGTGCCTGCCCCCACCCCTCGCTCCACCTTAAATTATTTCTCAAAAATAGAGCTGTTTCTGACCGGCGGCGGCAGACCAGGCACCGGCCAAACCTATCATTATTGAATTCCCTTCCGACCCAGGCCCTGCCCCTGCCCCTGCCCTGGCCGGCCCTGCTCTTGGACTTGGTTTTATTCTGCCCCCCCCCCCCCCTCCACACCCCGCCCCTGCAGCTCTCTTTCTCTCTCTGCCGTAGCTGTCCAGCTTCGCAGGTATAGTATAGGCACCCTCCCCGACCAGCTTTGAAATCGGCGAATCGTTTTTGCCTTCAAATCCAATGAAGTCCCCAAAACAATTTCGGCGTGTGCGAAGAGTGAATTCTTCACATAGTCGACGACATATTCAGAGAGATAGGTGCTTCCGAGTCGGAGATGGTGTCGCACGCTGACTACAGCCGAGAGGATGTCCGCTGCCTGCGGCCGCCGGCTGTCTCGGCGTGGCGTGCGGCGTTCTTCGCGGTTTTCATACATCGTAATTCAATTTGAACGCTCTCGACTCGGTTCGGTTGGGACTCTTTGACGGCGGGTGTCGGGCCGCCCTGGCCGCCCTCACCGCAGCCCGGCGGCACTTCTGCCGGCCGAGCCTTGCGGCGTCGAGTCGGCAACTCTGTTCGACCCACCGCTGCCGCCGCTGCCGCCGCTGCCGCCGCTGCCGCCGCCGCCGCCGCCGCCGCCGCCGCCGCCGCCGCCGCCGCCGCCGCCGCCGCCACGCCCCCACGGGGCCAGGGCAGCCGGGGCCTAAGGCCGGGCCCCAAACAACTTAATTACAGCCAATAGTGAGCCAAGGGGCGCCCTGCCAGAGGGGCGGTCGGGGCTCCGGAGGGTAAGTGTGTGTGTGTGTGTGTGTGTGTGTGTGTGTGTGTGAGTGTGTGAATGTGTGTGTGAGTGTGTGAGGCCGCGCAGGGCGACAGTGGCCGCCCCGCCGCCTGTGCAGCGTTCCACCGCTCTCGAGCCCCGCGACCTCTGCGCTTTCCCCTCTTTACTTATTAATTTTCCCTTTCTTTTCGCTCCGGGACCATTACCATGATCCTTCCAAAATACAGAGAGAGGGCAGCACTGATATTCACGTGTGCTCCTCTCGGGGGATAATCTTATTATACATATTTTTTTTTAAAGTGCTTTCTCCGCGTGATTAGAACAAAAATATCGAACGAGCCTCCAGCTATTACTCTGTGAGGCGGGGCAGGCGCAGCCGAGATTCACTTTGGTCCGTCATTTAGGCGCACACCGCCGACATCATCAACATCATCAACATCATCATCAACAACAACATCTTCATCACGGCCGTCATCGTTGTGGCGACGCACACGCACATTAACACGATACTCCAAGTGCTCTGCTAGGAGAGAGAGAGAGAGAGAGAGAGAGAGAGAGAGAGAGAGAGAGAGAGAGAGAGAGAGAGAGAGAGAGAGAGAGAGAGAGAGAGAGAGAGAGAGAGAGAGAGAGAGAGAGAGAGAGAGAGAGAGTAAGAGATCGATTGAAAATTATTGACGGTTGTCAACAATCAGCGTCCAATATGCCGGCGTCCCGGTGCGCTGCCACCGCCGATCGCAGAGTCATGCCGACTCGTCACATGACAAGCCGCACTCTCACTTTCACACCTCTAGCATTGAATCGAGCAGAAGACGTAACCTGACGTGCAGTGCAGCCCAACCTAACCTAACCTGAAGCCCAAACACCTCTCCACAGCCGCCCAGAGAGACAAAGCCGTTCACACCCCTCACATGACTCACGCAGGTATAACTCGGGCATCACACAGAACTCATTTCATCACAGCAGAGGCCCCAGCGGGGGTCGCCCCCTGTGGGTAATTGATTCTCCATGCTGTAGTAATCGAGTTGGAGAAGGGGGGGCCTTCCTATCGGCGCGGCTATCGCTGTCTTTGTCACCGTCATCGCAGCCCCGGCCTTTTGTCGAGAACGGGGGCACCTCTCTCTCTCAATCTCTAGGGGCACTCGGTGACGCAACCAGCGTTTAAGTCTCCACCGCAGAACCTTACACAGCAACATTTAAAGTTCGCGACACACTTTCAACCGCGGCCAATCGACTTTACGTGCCGCGGGTCCGATACGGAATGTAAAGTGCGAAGACGAGGGGTTGTCATCTCCGTACGTACGGCAAAATATTTAAAAAAGAATGAGAAAAAGAAGTGGAGAAGGAAAGGGGGTGGGGCGGCTCAGTGCAACAGATATTTCATGCTTAGTCTGATTTATTGAACGTCAAATGACCAACAATCGGATTATGAATGGGTACACGGCATCACGCATGGCGCGTTTGTGGTCGTACGGGCCAAGAGGCTTAAACAGGCGATGTCAACATGGCGGAACTGATGGTGCGCATCTCTAGAGCTACACACACACACACACACACACACACACACACACACACACACACACACACACACACACACACACGCAGAGTTCGAATTCGTACCTAGCCTTTGAGTCATGTGAGAAAAAAATTGGTATGGCAGGCTGGGTCCGAAAGATACGAAACGTTCCGTACGGTAAAAAATATTTGAGGGGGAAAAAAAGGGAGGCCCCGTAGTCAGGGTCTAAGCGGTGTATAAATTTAATAACTGCGTCGGATACGTATAAAGCTAACGTCTTTATCATCTAAATTATTGCTGACTCTGACAAGGTAATATGTTGAGTACGAGTACGAGAAGGAGGGCGAGAGATGGAGGTAGGCCCCGAGGTAGGAGGGGAGAGAGAGAGAGAGAGAGAGAGAGAGAGAGAGAGAGAGAGAGAGAGAGAGAGAGAGAGAGAGAGAGAGGCGAGGGGGAATCAGTGAGAAGGGAATGAGGCACACCTGGAGGGGACGTGTTTGGGAGCAGGCGAGAGACAGATCACTTTGACTCAGCACTCGCAGCTCGCAGCCAAGCAGTCTGCCCCGGAGGCCCGGCCCGGCACCTACCACAACACCTTACCGGCAGCGGTGCAGTGCGAAGAACGGTGCGGGTAGTAAACCATGGTAAACCGGACCCCAAAGCCGCGGGGGAAAGGGGAAATATAAAGGCATCTTGTTTTCAGATTGAAAAACCATCCATTTCCAATATTAAACCAAAGCAGCCCTTTTCAGTAAATCGGCCACGGGTTTGAACCGAAAATATTTCGAAAAAGACGAACGGCTCGGGAAAGACCGTAAACGTCTGGCCAGAGAGACGACGCAGGGCTTGCCGTTGCGTCGGAGCTGCGATGTAAGCAAAGGGGAGAAGGAGATTGGAAGCGGTATAGAGAGAGAGAGACGTACGAGCCAGAGAGAGGATAAAACAAGTCGAGGGGAAGGGTGAAAGGGAGTGGGAGGCGAACGCAAGGTGTGAAAAGAGCGCTCTAAAGAGGCGTCACGTCTGCCCAGCCCCGGCCCGGCCCCGGCCCGGCCCCGGACCCCACATCCATTTTCATTTTGAAAACTATTGGTCATAAATTACTTGGGGCTTGTCCGATGGCCTCGCCGTTTGATACGCCGGCGAGCGGCCCGCGCCGCGCCGCTGCCCGCCGCAAGGCCCCAGCCGAACTGTCTGAGGCCGGCGGGCCGGGGGTGGGGGTGGGGGTGGGGGTGGGGGTGGGGGTGGCCGGGAAACGATCACCGGACTTGTCTCGTTTGGTTCTTCCTGATCGAACGTTGATGGGGGAAAAAATATTTCCAGTGCGCAGCTACTGAGAGCAAACGCTCTTGATTGGTAAAGCAACGGGCATGGTTGTTTAAAAAACAAACAAAAAAAAAAACTGTCCGCGCTAGCATGGGGAGTTGAACCCGGGGCAATGAGGGCTGTCTGCGAACGCGGTCATGCTCAACACTTCCCTGCGTGCCGCAGTTGGTCTGGTCACGCCCGGCCCTGCTGGCTGGACGCGCGCGGCTGATCTGTACATAATTGCTGCGATTATTCTATCACATGCCCCACGCGGATGGATAGCTGTCGTTCGCACCCGCAGATGGGGACCGGGCATAGCCAGGCCGACTCCCCCACGCAACCCTTTCCCATGCAGCGGTGCAGGGCTGCCACACACACACACACACACACACACACACACAGCTGGCCCGGCATGACGTGGAGCCCGCGACAAACACGGCGCACGGTGATAAGGTTAGGCCACAATAATCGTAAAGCGCCGCCACGGTCCATACGGCCCCGCTGCAGCACCCCCACCCCACCAGAGCCAACCCTTTCACAATGGCCCGTCCGTAACGGACGTGATAACACCAAACCTGCCGTGGCCGAGGCTTCTCTGCGAATAAGCATATATAGCCACACATCAGCGAGACGTGCCGTGTGGTCCGCGGCCCCAGCCGGCACACGACAGACAAGACGTCGGTACGGCTCGTGCCGCCCACGCGCCGCGCGCCGCCGACTCAATGGGCGAAGCGAGGCCGAGCCGCTCGCACTTCATGACACTTCGATTTACAGGTGGTAAATGTGCACGGCGGGTCTGGCAGGCGTGGCGTGGCGTGGCGTGGCGTGGCGTGGCGTGGCGTGGCGTGGCGTGGCGTGGCGTGGCGTGGCGTGGCGTGGCGTGGCGTGGCGTGGCGTGGCACCCATGCGTGCCCGGCCTGACCCGAGCCGCGCCGTCGGATTCCAGCGTTTACGACGCGGACGACTGTTTGGACGCGGAGGAAGGGCGCACTGTAGCTGGGCCGCAAGGCCTACCGTCAGACTGCGACTTTCGACTGTTCTGCGCGGGGCTCCCCTCTGATGCCTAATCCTTTTTATTTGCATGCTTATAAATCCCTCACCGACGGCTAGCCCAGCCTCGGCCGCGCGGTGGTAGGGGGCGTGGCCGAGCTGTGGCCGGCGGAGCACTGTCAAGGCAGCAGCAGCAGCAGCAGCAGCAGCAGCAACAACGGACGGAAAGAAGCTGGCGGCCCGAAGTGCGGCGGGTCCCGGGTTCAAGTCCCCGCCGCTCTCCTGCTCAATAAATCTCGGCCGCGCGCTCTGCGCTGGGTTCGACTCTGTCGGGTTGGGTTGGCGCGGGTCAGTTCGCGGCCTGTGTGCGGGTGTGCGGTGCGGCCCCTGCCTGCCTCCCTCCCCCCGCCGGGCCATGTAGGCCCCCAGCGAGGCGGGCAAGTGCAGCGTGCAGCCCGAGGGTGCTTCGACGCGGTGCTCGACCGAAGCTTTCACAAACAGCGAAAGCGCGGCGGACGGGACGGACGTTCGGCGGCCTTTCCCTGGCTGTCGCCGTCGACGGCGTCCTATGGTCCTCCCCAGGACCCTCTTCCCCGCCGGTGCCCCGCGGCCCCCGTCGGCGCAGCGCACCGCCCTCTGCCGGCGCAGGCGAGAACAAACTGCCGAGCCATTATTTCTAAACGGGGCGATTCGAAACAATATGGCGACGGCGGCGGCGGCTGTGCTGGGCAGGGCTGCCGTGTGCTCACATACGCCCGCCCCGGCCCGGCCCCCGCAGCCGGCCGCTGGGCTCGGCCTTGTAATTACAACGGCAGGGGCGGCTAGGCGGGCTGCGCACGGGGGAGGCCGTCGGCCGCCGTCGGCTGTCCTTGTCCGGCACGCTGCGCCACCCGGCCCCCGTCGCAGAGGCGCCCCTCTCCTCTCCGCACGTCGCGGACGCGGCCCCGGAGGGTGTCGGCGGCGCTGCGCGGAAGGCTGCGGGACGGCGAGGCGAGGCGCCATAAAAATATTACGGCTTCATTACTCGGACACAGCAGCCTCTAATCCCTTTGTGTTGCACACTACTGGCCCCCGACGGCCCCCGGCTGCCCCAGAGGCTCCCCGACACCTGCTTTTTGCACACACCCGAGGCTGAGTGTGCGTCAGCGGCGGCGTCGGCGGCGCGGGAAGACGTGCCTCGCATACCTTGAGGATCCCGGAGGATCCCCTCCGCGCCGCGCTGGGGGATCCTACTCGAGTGCAGGACGCACCCCTCTCGGCCTCGGCGGCCTCGGCGTGTCTGCCGTGACGGTCTCGAGGTGTTCGTGGCGCAGCCGCGCGCTGGTCGGGCGGCGGCGAAAAGCCTGGTGGCAGCGCAGCCGGAGCCAAGCCCGGCGTCGACCTGACCCGCACGCCATGTGGAGGTAACGGCCGATAATTAAGTGATTATCCTGCCATTTTAACACCTGTACCTCCTCGGCCGACTGCATCTGCCGCGCACGCCGGAGCCGGACTCACCCGCCGCCCGCCCGGACGACGTGCACGGTACTGACCCTGACCTGACCTAACCTAACCTCAACTTTGTAACCGTAAATTGGTGATTTTTTATGGGGGTGGCGGTGGGGGGAAGAAGTGTGTATTTCAAAAAAATGCGAAATTTCAGTACAAATTTTTGGCAAAACAAAATATTATTCTACAATTTGAATTTTTGGTTGTACCCTCGACCCACATGTCCTCCTAAATAACCCTTTGTGCTGGCCTGCTGATGGCTGATGCTCCTTTCTCGTGTCGTACAAGCAGTCAATGCGGAGAAACGAGATCTAATGTAGAAATAACTCGGTCCACGGCAGCACTGCGGCAGCGGCAGCAGCAGCACGGCCAGAATAATTATAACGCGCTCTGTACCCGTGGTGGTACCCGTGGTAGTACCTGCGGACTGGCGTGCGTCCACACCGCTGGCCACGCCCAGCCGATAATTAACACCGCATTAGGAGTGTCTGTGTGCGTGTGCGCGTGTGCGTGCGCGCGCACGTGTGTTTTAGTATTTGCAGTGTAGCAGGTCGTCACTGCTACCACCTTTTCTTACTCAAGAGCCCACAAATATTTCCCTAACTCAATTTTTCTCTGCGACGCATTTTCCGTATTCCACCGTATCATTAAGCATTCTCCCGATTTTTCCAAACGGCTCTTTTCTCTTCAATTTTCTGCTGAAAACTGCGGCGCCGCCGTCGTCCGGCGCCTTGGGAGGGGGACGGGGGGACGTGCATGGCAGACTGTCGTAAAGGCGGGAAAACAATCGCCAGACACGACACAGGCTGGCCAACGGCCGCGGCCGATGGCCGGCCGATGGCTGGCCGATGGCTGGGCGCGCGGCCTGCTTCCCGAGTGAATATGATTCAATTATTATTGCGCCGCATGCATATTATGAGGCCGGCGTAATGGTGGCTGATATGTGTTTTTGAGGGAAATGCGCGCGGCGAGCGCTGCTGGGCGGCGGTGGCGGCGGTGGCGGCGGTGGCGGCGGTGGCAGCGGTGGCGGCGGCAGCAGCCGTGCAGCCGCCGGGCTGCGATACCGATCTCTCAGCACAACCCTTGGGCTCGTACACCTTCACGACTGATGTCGCAGGGTGTTCATTTCCCCAATATTAGTATTCATGTTCATCCCTCCCGGGGCGATGGCCTCCGTAATTCTTTGATAAACGCGGCCCACCGCGGAGCGAACGCGAGGCGCGCCGCGAATGCAATAATAGTAAGTGAAAGAAACAAAGTCGTGTGTTAATGGGTTCACCTGGCGAGGTGCGTCGTACTTAGCACAGAGTTAATTGCGCCGCACCTCCACCGCGGCGCTAGTACGCACATATTCAAATCCTCCGATTCGTTCGATTTTATTTTGTTATTTGTTCGCGGTCTTTCTGCGCTGCTGCCGCCGTGCGCAGCGTGAAGCAGAAAGTGAATTGAGAAATTATCCCCCTCCGCCCCGCCCCGCCCCGATACCGATCGGCTCGTCGGCCTGCGAGCGCGTAACACCCTGTAGTACCCTGTGGCACCCTGTGGCACCCTCGGCGGACACCGCGGGGCATGCTGGCTGGGCTACCGCCGTACGTACTGGTGCATAAGTGCTGCCACTCCCCCCTCAGGTGTACGGTGTACCCGCGTGGCAGGGCCGGCAGGGCCGGCAGGGCCGGGCTGTCAGCGTTGCTTGCGTTTATTTTTCGCTGGACTGCGGTGCAGGGGGAGAGGGGGGGGGGGGGGGGGGGGCAGCGCAGATGATAATGTCTCAATGCCGCTTACACGCGGCTGTTGCTGCTGCCAAGCCGTGCTCAATTACTGCACGCCGCTCCGTAAAATACGAGGTGCTAGGTACTACTACCTCTACCTGCTGCTGCTGCTGCTGCTGCTGCTGCTGCTAACTGAGCCACCTCTCCCGCCTCCCTCCGCACCGCCCCCCGCGACAACGCAGCCAGTCACCTCGCTAATCCATCACAAATCACGATCAATCAGGCCGTGGCCATGCCCAGGGCGGGCAGCGGGTCGTGGGGGATGCTCAACAGGCTGCTGCGTACACACACACACACACACACACACACACACACACACACACACACACAGCGGCCTCGCTAAGTACTATCGGACGCGTAGTATATAGCGATTTATAGCGCTCGCATCACACGACGCGCGCGCATAGTATTTGCAGAGAGCGAGAGAGACAGACAGACAGATGGAAAGCATGCAGCAGGAGTCGTGTCGAAGGTGGTTCCTGATTGGTCAGCCGCAGCGCGGGGCCCTCTCTCGCGGGGGCGTGGGCGCTGCGCCGTGCGGCGCGCCGGGGGACCTTTCGCTTAGCATATAAAAATTGTATAATTCCAAATTTATGACTTTGTTGCCTTTCTGGGGTCCTGCGGTGTGCCACGCGGTCTTTGCGATAGCGATAGCAGCCGCCCCGGAGCCCTGCTTGTTCCGACTAATCGTCCCTAATTGTAGCGTGTGCGACCGAGCCGAGCCGAGCCGAGCCGAGCAGGGCCGAGCCGGGCCAAACGCCACCAGGTAGAACCGGGCCGGGGCAGGCCGGGCGCCCTTTGAATACCAAATCAGGCGGCGATAGTCTGGCGGCCCCCCCGCCCCCTCCCCCCCCCCCCCTCTTCCTCGCAGGCCTTACGCCTATTGCCTTGTTGTGGGCTGTTTTCAAATTCTATCGCGCCCGTGTCTCTATTATTTCCCGAGCACGTCGTATTTCATATATTCGCGCCACTCGGGGCACTCCCCCCCCCCTCCTCCTTTCTCCTCGCAGACACGCAGCACGCAGCCCCGCTCTATTGATAAGCGCGGTGTTGAAGCGGGGGGCACCAGCTGCTTACACACCTATACAGATGGCGCCTGCTGGGTAGGCAACCACGGCCTCTGTGCGCACGCGTGTCGTGCGGGCTGGCCTACCCCGGCGCTGGCAGGCGCTCGGCGTCGCGTCGAACTGTCTTCTCCTCCCGCCCTGCCGGCTGTCGTCACGGACTCCATGGCCTGCCGGGGCCACCTGGCTCGACCTGTGATAATGACTCAATCAATGAGACTGATATCGGTGCTGTCACGCGACGAGCCCGATAAGGGCAGTCCTCTGTGTGTGTGTGTGAGTGTGTGTGTGTGTGTGTGTGTGTGTGTGTGTGTGTGTGTGTGTGTGTGTGATGTTGCCGCCGCACAGGCCTACACAGGTCCCTGCGGAGTGGGAGCGAGAGAGATGGCTCATTTTCAAACGGTCGGGGGGAGGCGGTGGGTAGGCGGTGCTCGGCCTTTTGTAGGGCGAACAGAGAGGCCATGTAATCTAATTCTGTGGACGACACCACCTCCTCCCCCTCCTCTACCTGCCCCTCCAGGCCCCAACCCCCGCGGTGTGTGCGCTGTTGTACCACAGGTGTTTTGTATACACGGTGTTTTTATTGATACGCTGGGCCATCCGTGCGATGATGAATATATATGTATACACCACAGTCGGTATCCGATGATGCCGGTCAGGTGATTAATATTACCGCCGCCCTGCGCGACACTCCGCCGTATGTGGCGAACTACCCCCCGCCGCGGGTCGCGCCCCTAGCGGCGGCGCTACGAACTACCGCCGCCGCTCCGCCACCGCCCTCCAGTTTGAAAGCCTCCGTTAGTCGAACTTGCTTCCACCGAGCAGGCGCAATTCGTTGTGCTGCTGCTGCCCCTTCTGACATTTCGACGCGAGCGAAAACAGAGGCGAGAGATGAAGAAACACAAATGCGAAACAACAGCTCATCATGGCGCCCAAAACAAAGGGGCGCGAAATCAGCGGACAGCAGACGAACAGAAATAGAGCGTCAGAAGAAAGAAGAAAAAAAGAACAGCCATAACGAGGCTAGAGGAGGCGGCGTATCAGTGACGGCGTAATGTGACCGAACGCATTATAGAAAGCGTAGCGGTTCGATTTGTGCGTGGCAACACTGCAGGTGCGAGAATGATAGATGAGCTGCGATGAATGAAGTGGGCGGCGAGCGGCAAAGAAGCGACACAGAAGGGGTTGCAGGCAGGAGAGAGAGAGAGAGAGAGAGAGAGAGAGAGAGAGAGAGAGAGAGAGAGAGAGAGAGAGAGAGAGAGAGAGAGAGAGAGAGAGAGAGAGAGAGAGAGAGAGAGAGAGAGAGAGAGAGAAAGAGAGAGAGAAAGAGAGAGAGAGACAGAGAGAGAGACAGAGCGGGCCTGGGCAGCAGCCGGCCTGAAAGGCATCCCTGGCGCAGTATTTTATTTGATAGAGACATTCTTCTCCCCGAAAAAATTGGTTTTGGTTGAAAAAAAAGAGGAAAGCAATTTGTCATAAGTAACGCTGCGCAGAGGCCTGGCAGAGCCGGGTAGCCTCGCGACGGCCCCGACTCACTTCTTAACGAGAAGATGAGGTATGGTTGGCGGCGTGGCGCGGCGTGGCTCGGCGTGGCGAGGTGATGGCTCCCGCTGAGCCCCGCCAGCTGTGGCCCGGCGAGGCGGTAGACGTCTCAAGACGTCTTCATCTGCGCCGATCGGGAAGGGTTACCCACGTAATGCAAATGGACAAACAATAGCTTTGTGCCGCCGACACGGCACACGGGCTCCTCACACCCACGTTATTAACAAAATGATATATATGCCACCTCCGGACCGCCCGAGGGCTCCCGAAGTATGAGAAACTCGAACGCGGCAAAGGAAACATCGACAGCGAAGGCACCGCACGACGGCGATTTCTGCGCCGCTTGCCGTTCAACGAATTTCTCATACGACGACAGACTTTGCGGCGTGAGGTAGCACTAACTGGCCTCTCGTGTACACCGTATTTCCATCGCTCATTTTCATTCGCACGCGCAATTATTTCATGCCGCCGCGGCGCGCCGCAGTTTAAGTCCTGATGACGGGGTGCCGCGGTCATCGCGTTCGAAGCGCGCCTTCGCAGCTAATACACCCGGCTCACTCGCCAGGGAAGTCCGTCTCCGCTTGATCGTGACGGGAATATTCACACTCGACTCGCACACGCATTATTCGCGCGTCTAATGTTTTCAGCGCCGCGCTCGTCACTCGGGAACGACCGGGCAAAAACCTCTTATATTGTGTGCTTCGAAGCGATCGTACTTGTTCGAATAAAAACTCATGGCAGCATTTTTCTTTTAATTTTTAAATATAAAAATTAAGTCGACTGCGGTTTCAAAAATAAAAGATTTTGGTGGTTTGTTGGCTTGATGTTTTTACGTGTAAACTGCGGACGACGTAGAGCAAGCTCTGCCGCCTACTTACGCCGTTCCAACTTTAGCCGCGCGGGGCCAAGGCTTGATCCTTGCTCTCTTCTCCTTCCTACTTCCTCTCCTCCTCCTCCTCTTCTTCACTCACTCTTCCCTAGAATCCCCCGCAAAGCCTCAAACAATTTATATCCGTTAATGCTGCCATCTTGTTCCCGCGTCTGGTCGTTAAGGATGACAACGTTAGCAAGGCTCTCGCGCCTCGCGCCCTCTCTCTCCCTACGCCCACTTGATCTCTGCTCCTCGCCACCGCTGCCTAGATCCTCGTGGATCCACGGTCCCAATTCATTTTCGCAAGTTTACGGCGTATATACACACCGCGCGCTCGACTTGTGAAAATAAATTGCATTGCTTGGTTCCGCTTTGCATTATCTGACTATAAAATTACGTGAGGCAGATTTAGGTGAGCCTAGTGGCGCATAAAACCGTTGCTCTCCGGCCAAACATAAACAGGCAGTCCCTTGCATTACCGCTACCGACCTACTATATACCAATCTCCGCGCCCTACACCCCCGGTTCTCTTTTGTTTTGTTGGAAAGACATTTTCTCTTCATCAGCCGCGATGAACCTAACCTCCTTTCCCAGCGGAGACCGGGCGCGGACTCTGTTCTACTTACCGTGCCGAGGCAGGCGGCAGCGCGAAGCCTTGTGGTGTTTGGAAGCTATATAGCATACTTACTCCGAAAATTTCCAGTTTGCTTTCTTTTTTTTCTTCTTTTTTTCCTTCAGAGGGAAAATTTCTACAACTTTTCTGGCTTTTATTTTGCTTGTTTTTTGTTTTGTTTTTGTATTTTTGGTAGTCTCTTTCTTCTGCCAAAAAAAAAAATAGCTTTCTTAGAAACTCTTCTGAAAAAAAATTGCTAAAGCAACCAAAATGGACGCGGAGAGATATGTCTTGTGTCTGCGCGGGGTCGCACGTGGAGCGCCGCCCGCGCCGTGGGGTCGGGTCCCACGCATGCCGGGTTGCGCTTTTCGGCTACTGAATTAGCGATACCGGCATGATACGCTGCGCTGGCTGATGCTGGCTGATCCTCTGCGATGTTATCACCACGCGCCCCGCCACGCCCCGCCACGCCCAGAGCCGCGGGGGCTGTCGCTCTCAGGGGGACGGATGGTCTCCTGCCGGCTGCCTCCGGCTGCCTCTGGCCCACCCCAGCCCACCCCCGCACTATACGTCACGAGCCGCGCTAGCTGCGCCCTGCGCCCTCTAGAACCCGGCGGGTACGCGTGTCGTTCGTCGTCACCGCCTGCTGAAAATGAAAAGAGAAAAGCACGGCCATCAGCGCTGATTGCGGCACGCCAGCGGAATGGCCAATAAGTAAACAGCGCGGCCAGAGGGGCGTACTGCCTGTCTCACTCACACAGCCTCTCTCTCTCTCTCTCTCTCTTTCTCTCTTGCTCGCTCGCCGCGCCTTCCGCATGTACATCACGTTCGATTGAGCCAATGGGAGGCTTTGAGACGAGCCCCACGCGGCGTGGAGGGGTGGTGGGGGAGGGGGGGGGGGAGGCGCCATCCCTCCGCGTGAATCTTTATACGCCAGGCGCCCTCCACAAAATGCGGCGGTAATCCGGCGTAAGCCTGGTAATCTGGTGCTGATATCCCCGTCCTCCTCCCTCCTCCGGGCCGGGCCGAGGCGGGCGGGAGAGGGAGGAGGACGGCTGCTCCGCCGTGCTGATACGGTGGAACAGGGACAAAGAGGGAAGCTTCGTGTCAGCCGAGTCCAACGAGCCCAGCCGGGGTTTGTCATCGCAGAGAAAACCCCCGCGGCGTTGGGCCCCCGCGGTCCCCCGCGGCCCGGCACACGCACCAGTGTCCAGGGCCAGGCCCGCGGGGCGCCGTGCGGGTAGACAACCCGCACACGCCACTGCGGCCGGTAAGGCTAATAACCACGGAGGTGCAGGGGTTCCGCGCAGCCGCAGCGGTCAGTGCTCACCCACTCATTCCGTTCGGTAGGTCGACTAACCCTGAGGGAAAAGAAAAGGGAAAAAAGGAAAAAAGAGCAAGGGACCGCGAGCGGTGCGCTGTTTGGCATGTTCATTGTAATGCGGTGTTAGGGGGCGTGGCACGCGGGGTCAGGGGCGGGGGCGGGGCGGGGACGGGGCGGGGACCAGCATGCGAGCTTATTCGATATACAGCCCCCGCGATATACTGTCCCGGGTCGCCGCAAGGATGACATGCAATATGTATGAGTGGAGGGGAGCGTACGAGGCCGTCCGCTGCGCGCCCCACCGGGCCCACGGCCTACGGCTCTGGGAGAAAACGGAGAGGCAGCAGCAGCAGCAGCAGCAGCAGCAGCAGCAGCAGCAGCAGCAGCAGCAGCAGCAGCAGCAGCAGCAGCAGCAGCAGCAGCAGCAGCAGGCCGCCGAGGAAATTGACTTTTCCGCGCGCCACCGCAGTTTCGGTGTTTAAGCGCGAGCCCGATCAAAAAGTGTGGGTTCGTCCTGGAAGCGGAGCGGGCAGCAATTTTTCATCCGCCGTTCTCGGAGAGTGTCGCAGTCCGTCTCAATCTGCGCCGCGAAGCTCCCATTTTTCTTGGCCGCGCGGCGCCTCCAGGGGGCCGGCCGAAATCGATTTGCGAAAGTTTTAATTCGCATTACTTCCGATTTACTCTTGTCATTCGTTCATTACACGGCCGGGGCACCCGCGCGGAGGAGAGGGAGGGAGGGAGGGGAGGAGTCCGGAGGGGAGGCGGCCGCGAAGGGGACCGGAGGACGGAGGACCGGAGGGGACGGACGGCTCGCATATGCTGCCTGTATCTCCGGGCGCGATCTCTGCCCAGGATCGGCCGGCCGAGATAAAGTGGATTGTCATTTTGCTAGCAAAGTGGGATTAAAAGTGCATTGCACGGGGGATTCTGTGGCCGGGTTTATTACGCGGCACACGCCCACCAGACAGCGCCACCAGCGGCTCTCACGGAACTTATCAAGTAGTTGGCTGTCCCACCGGACAAGGGGGCGGCGTGTGAACATGCCTACCGCAAGTAAAGTAAACCCGGGGATCAGCGACCAGACACGCCTACGGGGGACATTTCAAATCTCGCGCGACATTTCCACGGCGAGGACCCCTCTTTTATCGATATGCGTACTTTTTAAAAAAAATCCATCGATTATATCAGAAATTCCGTTAGTCACATTTTCATTAAATTCGCTGAATTACACAAAAGTCGGTCAACGACAAACTGAGGGGGGAAATCGTGGACCGAAAAATTGTTTGAACTTTTTCGAACACCCCCAACACAGAAGTCCAAATGTTAAGAGTAACTGGACGCTAAGCGATATGAGTTCAGAAGGCAATGCATTAAACACACACACGATGGCGTGCGCCCCGCCCCGCCCCGCCCCGCCCCGCCCCGCCCAGCCCTGCTGTGCCCAGCCCCGCTGTGCCCCGCCCCATCCGCCGCGGGAGACTAGACCAGGCCAAAGTCGATGGATGGACTCGCCTTGCCCCAGAAAAGGGAAGTGAAGGGAAAAAGGGGGATGAAGTCGGACCAGCCGCGCGAGAGAACGGTGAATGGGGATCCACCACGCATCCGCACGTCCCAGGAGGAGAAGAAGCAAGTGGAGGGGAAGGCAGCGGCGAAAGCAGCGGCGGAGGCAGCGGCGGAGGAGGAATAAAAAGACATCGACAGAGGAGAACTTTTGGTTGGCTGCCGTCTCCTGCATACAAAACAGCCAATATTCGAGCGGCCATCTTGAGCGCGGGCGGGCGGGCGCCCCCTCAGCGACACGGCCTCGCTGAGCCCCTAACGCCCCCTACCCCCTCCTCCCCTTCTTCTTCTTCCCCCGTGCGACCGTCGCACGCGGAGTTTTATTGTATTGCCGGCGAATATCGTTCATTCGGTATTCCATTTATTTTAGTGTCCGTCCTCGGAATTGACAGGGGACTCAGTTTTCACGGATGTTTTTATTGCAGGGTGTCAGTTTGATTGTCTCGCGGTCGCGCGGTGGCCGGTGTGAATAAGACGGGAAGGGGGAGAAGGGAGGGGGGGAGTGTTAGGGTGGGTGATAGAGTTATAGCCGGTGAGGTTAGGGAGGCTGTCATATCAAGTGGGCCAACACAACGGCGCTACATCACCAAGTTTCAAATCAATGCCGTGTTTACTATCGTTTGAAATCATGCAACAAAACTAACAGAACATTATCATTTTAGTGTGAACGTGTTGTGCAGTATATTTTTGTCCTGCGACCACAGGGACCTGCCTGCTTGCCTCCCCTCCGGACGGTCCGAGCCGAGAGCCGTCCGCAGCAGGTTTGCGTCGTCGTTGTTGCCCTGCTTGTTGCTGACTGCGCACAGAGGTCCTCGCGGGTCCTCGCGGGTCCTCGCGGGTCCTCCGATAGCCCGGACTGTATAAGCGCTCGCAGGGGAACCTATTTCAGCGACCGCTATAAAACGGTCCGCTCAATTGACTATTACGAAAATCCGTTTGAACAGCGCGCGCGGAGGCGGCGAAGTGTTGCGTATGAGTGTGTGTGTGTGTGTGTGTGTAAGGAGAGAGAGAGAGAGAGAGAGAGAGAGAGAGAGAGAGAGAGAGAGAGAGAGAGAGAGAGAGAGAGAGAGAGAGAGAGAGAGACAGAGAGAGAGCATGTTTTGCATCTCCATGCGAACGGTGCGCACCACCAAAGCAGCGCCCCTGTAATGGAATCGCCCCGTCCAACCTGCAGAGTCAGTCGGTCTCAGCTCATCCTCCTCTGGACTCGACCCTTTCTGCTCTACCCTCCCTCCGCAACCACTCTTGGTTTTACCAGCAACGAGAGAATACTCACAGATGGGGAGCTGTACGGCCCAAAGGTCGGCGTGCTCTCTCTGTCTCTGTCTCTGTCTCTGTCTCTCTCTCTCTCTCTCTCTCTCTCTCTCTCTCTCTCTCTCTCTCTCTCTCTCTCTCTCTCTCTCTCTCTCTCTCTCTCTCTGCAGCCCCTAACCAGCACCCGCGTCCCCTGTCCGTTCACCATTTGATAGCTTTATCGTATCGGAGCGCACTGCCGCTCATAAGTTGGCATCGGTCGTAATTCCTGAGACCTTTTCCAGCCGCATAAGCAGGCGGTGCGGCTGCCCGCTGTCCACTCGGGTGGTCCGGCTGACCAGAAGGCGGTGTGATAATGGGCCAATCTGATTGGCTGGCATTGTGCGCGGACGTGCTTTATGGGTAATGACCGCGGTAACCGGCTGACCTGTGGTGGACAGATGTTTGCTGTGACACCGTTTGCGGAGGAGATACCATGGTGATGTCAATGTTCTCGTATCGATAGTAGTATTCCGGCCAATCATGTGACAATTTTTTTTTTCCTTCTCTCGCATGCATTCACTTTTATGAAAGCGACGTTTTCTTTTGGTCCTGCTATTGTTACGCATATTTTTTGTGGATGAGGGGTTTGCCCTATTTTTATTTATTTTGGCGGGGGTTGGTATACATGCGCGAATTGCAGTTGCCACCACTCGACGCGGTAGTATAGTTGTCGCTAACAAACTATCTGACTATGCAAGGCCCCCTTCCTCTTCGCGGTCATAAACCTCCTCCTTACAATCGGTGTGCGATTGTCGCACCGTCTCGTAAGTCAAGTGCTTGGGCGGCAGCTGGACGGCCGGCCGGCAGCGGCGTCACTCATTGTCCGCGACCCCGACTCCCCGCGGTCACATCCCGTAATACGGCGCTCCCCTCCGGCCTCCTCCGGCCTCCTCCGGCCTCCTCCGGGCCTCCGGGCCTCCCGTCCCCTCCGCCGGACCCCAATAGGACGCGACACGACGCGGACACAGGCAGTTACCACAAACATTTCAATACAGATTACATATGTGCTGTCACCATGCGTCCGCGCGCACTTCCGCGTGTGCCGCGCCGCCGTCTGGCCTCCATGCACCGCCACCCTCCCCGTCGGGACGTCGTCCTCGGCGGCCTCCTCACCACGTCGACGGGATGCCTCCGACGGCCAC
Organism: Odontothrips loti; assembly: GCA_038380765.1. NCBI lineage: Eukaryota > Metazoa > Arthropoda > Insecta > Thysanoptera > Thripidae > Odontothrips > Odontothrips loti. The sequence goes on from CM076249.1 coordinate 8,278,132, forward strand.
CTGCTCGCTCTGCCCACACCCGCGCCGCGGCATCGAGTTCATCTCGGGGTTCATCTTTCTATCTCTCCTCCGTGGCTGTTTAACGCCATCCTCACTATAGGCACGGCGGCGGCGCGGCACCGGGGGACCGCGCTGCGTGTGCGTGTGTGTGCGCGCGCGCGCGTGTGTGTGTGTGTGTGTGTGTGTGTGTGTGTGTCGGCGCGTGGCCGCGTGTGCGAACCCTCGGCGCGCCCGCGTTTTTCTGTGAATGGTGTGAAAATAGGAGCTTGCGGCGCCGCGGCCCTATCGCTTTGACCCCCCTCGGGCCAACAAACGCGGCCGCCGCCGCAGTGTAGACACTTTACCGCCGCCGCCGCCGCCGCCGCAGCAGCAGCAGCAGCAGCAGCAGCAGCAGCAGCAGCCCGCCTTCTTTGCCTGCTTCGTTGGTATTCACCACATCAGCTGGGTCGCTAGCGGCGCGGAAGGGCGGAGAGCAGTAGACGGTGGAGAAGAGGAGGAGAAGCAGCACAGCAAGGACAGGAAGCAAGGAAGAGGGAATAACAAGTAAGCAGGAGGGGCCGGTAACGCGCGCTCTCGGCGCCGCGAGCCATATGTCCCATGTCCTCGGGGCCGGCAGGGCCGGCAGGGCCGGGGATGCGGATGTGACGGGCGGCGCCTTTCTCTCGAGGATCCTGGACAGGAGGCGCGCGCGGCACGCGCAGCAGTTCCCGAGCCCGGGCGCCACAATGTAGTCCGTGAGGCTCTTGGAGTCATGGAGCGGTCGGGGTGCGGAGCGGGCAAGGGGTCCCTCACTTCAAAACAAGACAGGCATGGAGAACGCTTTACCGTTCTAGGACAGGCTCGTTCTTTGGGGCTGTTCAGGCACCACGTGGACACTTAGAGGGGAAGGGGGGTTCACGAAATGTCCACAACTGTCCAGGTGAACTCAAATGATGAAAAGTTTTTTTTGTTTTTTTTAAGTAATGAGCTCGTTACACTCATGCACTATTGGTCGAATTTGTTTTTTCGCGGTTTTCCTCTTTTCTCTATTAATTAGTAGAAAGCGTTTCATTACAATACTTTTTTAAAATTCAAAAGTATATTGAATCCTCAAGATTCAGACCCTGCAAATAAAAAATACAACAACAACTAAAAACGGCAAAAATGGGTGGGTCCTACCTCGTCCCAGACTTCCGTCCGGAACCGTTCCTGCTTAACTTCGGTGTTCGGATGGGAACCGGTGTACCAGGAGTTGACCGCCGCTAAGACACAGGCACGACGCAGCCACCTTGGTAGGCAGGCTTCCGCAACGGCCAACATCGCCCCTTCCGCTGACTAGATTTCAGGAGTCAGCCCCCTTCGACCAGCCAGTTGGTCTGTGGCCGTGAGGCCACTCCCTCGCGGATTGAGAGGGAGGTAGGATGCCCAGATCGTACACGGCCGAAGCCGATTGTACTCTACTCTTCTACGCCATGTATCCAAGTAGGTGTTGCCCGAATACTCCAGATTCCGAGGCCTTACGCTTGAAAAATGTAGAAGGCCGAACCCTAGGCCTCTACATTTAACTTCTGCCGAGTCTTGGCAAGCACCATTCCCCTGCTCGGGCGTCGAACCACTGAGTCAACGAGTGTATTCAACCTCCGGGGAATGGCCGCGGCCCAACGTCCGCGGTCACTCAGACAACACACTTTGAACACGTTCTTTTGGTATATTTTACCCACCATCCTCGGTCGGCAGACTTCAGAAAAATTTTTACTCCGGCAAAGAGTTGAACCCCGGACTTTGCGGTCGTCGACCGGTCCGCTAGCCCACTACGCTACGGAGCTGTCGTGGGAAAGAGCAGCGCGCTATTGATACTTTAGCTACTGTTGTCCCGCAGAGAGCAGAGCCGTTGGCTGCTCCGTCTGCGCTCAGGGTCTGGTCAGCCGCTTGGTTCCGGTGCGATTCGGAAGGGAGAGTATCAATATTCACCAGTGATGCGTTCGCCGAGAAGTATGTTGCTTCGCGCCCATCGTGAATTGATTTATCCTTCATCCGGAGAATAAGTGCAATATCAATCTGTGAAGAAGGGCACAAAAAGGGGGGGGGATAAAATCGAAAAATTTGATTTTTAGATCCCACCGGGAATCCACTGGCGCATCGCCTCGGCGGGTGCTGCTCGCCACGGCGGCCAGGTCCAGGGAGACGTTAATCGGGCTGGCATCACAGTAATGACCGGGTGCGGGTGCCTCTCTCTCTCTTTCTCTCTCTCTCTCTCTCTCTCTCTCTCTCTCTCTCTCTCTCTCTCTCTCTCTCTCTCTCTCTCTCTCTCTCTCTCTCTCTCTCTCTCTCTCTCTCTCTCTCTCTCTCTCCCTTCCCCTCTCCCTCTCACCCTCCCCGACCACGGCAACGAACGCCGGCAGGGATGCCCGGTACCAAACGAGCCGAGCGCGGCAAGTGAAATAATCAATTGAGAGTCTCTCTCCTCCTGCCGGCCCGGCATGGATGGGCGTCACCCGCCGCGTTCGCCGCAAAAATAAACAAAATGCGCGCTGCTGCTGGCGTACATAATGAGTTGAAGCACGGCTGCAGTGAGTGATGCTGGGAACCCGACGTTCGTCGCCGCGCGGGTTCTATACCCAGAAAAGCGCGGGGAATCGCCTCAGAGAAGCAGAATTTGAAATGTTTGATACTAAATTGGGAAGGAGCCTGGTGGACCGATCACGGCCCCTAGGGATAGTGTACCCCCCGGTAGGTTGGTGGGGGGTACACGGCCCCTAGGGATATTGTACCCCCCGGGGGGTACATGGCCCCTAGGGATGGTGTACCCCCGAGTCGGTTGGTGGGGGTCCACGGCCCCTAGGGATAGTGTACCCCCCGGGGGGTACATGGCCCCTAGGGATGGTGTACCCCCGAGTCGGTTGGTGGGTGGGGGGGTACATGGCCCCTAGGGATGGTGTACCGGGGGGCACCTCCTCCCTGGGGGTATGCCATCACTGCCACACCGGGTCTCGGGCCGTGTGGTGCCGACGGGGCTGCTCGGGCCCGGGTTCGACGCCGGCCCGGTGCGCGACAGGGAACACGCGCTCGGACGTTACACAATCCTTTTCCTCACCTCTCCTTCTTCTTCTTTTTCGCCCCTCCCTCCTTTTTGTTTCTTGTTTCCTCTGCCCATCTTCATCGCTACGGTAATTTTCTCCCCCCTGCCCTCTTTCCCTCCAGTTTGAACATCTCTCTCTCTCTCTCTCTCTCCTCTCCTGCTCGGTGCGGAACACCCTGTAGCGCCCTTGGCGTGGCCCGGCCGCCCGGTGCCCGGTCGCTGAGTGAGTCGTAGCCGTCCCACAGAATGGATCATTATTTTAAAGTGGCTGGGAATAATAATATCCTAAATAAGCAATTATGCTGACCGGCCGCAGAGAGAGAGAGAGAGAGAGAGAGAGAGAGAGAGAGGGGGGGGGGGGAGGGGAGGGGGGAGGAGGGGAGGGTACCTTACGGCAGCGCGGGATCAGGCGTGCGTGCGAGCGTGCGAGCGTGCGTGTCCGCAGCATAGCCGTCGGGGCGAACTGTTTGAATCGGTGCAGTCAACTGCGTTGCGTCGTCTGGTATGTGTCGCTGAACAGCAACTGCGATCCTGGACGCTGGTTCGAATACTATACCGGGTTCGAATACTACCGGGTTCGAATACTACCGGGTTCGAATACTACCGGGTTCGAATACTACCGGGTTCGAATACTACCGGGTTCGAATACCTCCAGGTTCGAATTCTACCCGGTTCGAATACTCTGTTGCACTCGTCGCAGCCACGTCCTACTGCACCGGCCCCCGGCTGCCCCCGGCTGCCCCCGGCCGCCCCCGGCCAGCTGCCCCCGCCCCGCCCGGCCCGTCGTCTCTGCGCACGCCTATTTAATTAAGATGTTTTCCAGCGGGCGCAGGTCGGGGTCTGGCTGTTGGCCGGCCGGGCGCGGCGCTCACCGAGCGTCCAGCGGCCACGTCCGCTCGGCCCCGCCGGACCCTGCCGGACCCCGCCAGACCCCGGCTGCCAACCCGTTTCCCCAAATTAGTCCTTTCAATCTAATGTCCCGTGATGGCGGCGGGGCTCTTTCAATCACTCAATCAAGTGGGCGGCGATAATTATTAATATTTCCCTGCAAAAGAAATCAATCTGGAGCAGCAGCTCGGGCGGGATTAAATTGTGTGTGTGTGTGTGTGTGTGTGTGTGTGTGTGTGTGTGTGGAGAGCGGTCCAGGCTCCACGAGAGAGAGAGAGAGAGAGAGAGAGAGAGAGAGAGAGAGAGAGAGAGAGAGAGAGAGAGAGAGAGAGAGAGAGAGCGAGAGTGGGACGACGGGCCAATTTCCAGTGCGTCGGGAAATAGTTGGAGCGCCCGTGTGTGCTGTCGCGCCGTTCGTCTCTCGACGCCTGCAGCTTGTTTATCCCCTTCATTATATCATCGGCCGATGCGATTACCATGCTAACGTTTTTAAGTGATTCGTGAGGGGCGCGTGCCATATATAACGTAAGTGCGTGTCCTGTCTTGTGCCAACGTGATGGAGTTTTCGGCCCTATCGACCTATTCGCTGCTCTGCTGCTGCTGCTGCTGCTGCTGCTGCTGCTGCTGCTGCTGCTGCTGCTGCTGCTGCTGCTGCTGCTGCTGCTGCTGCTGCTGCTGCTGCTGCTGCTGCTGCTGCTGCTGCTGCTGCTGCTGCTGCTGCTGCTGCTGCTGCCGCTGCTGCTGCTGCTGCTGCTGCTGCTGCTGCTGCGCTGCTGCTGCTGCCTCATAGCGTCGCCGCGGCGCCCGCAGCCGCAGCCCGGCCGACACATACCGCGTAGCACTCAATTTACACCCCGTCGGCGGCGGAGTGCGGCGTGCAGGCGAGGCTCCTCGCAGACATTCCCCGCAAATCTTCACTTTTTTCTTCTTCTTCACTTTCATATTCCTTGACTGCTCTCTGATTTACGGCGACGCCCTGCACAAAGGAACGGCGCGTTTCAATTATACAGGTCCGGGGCTCCTCCGGGCTCCTCCGGAGCTCCTTTGGGCCCCTGGGCTCCTCCGGGCTCCTCCGGGCTCCTCCGGGCTCCTCCGGGGCTCCTCCGGGGCTCCTCCGGGCCCCTGGGCTCCTCCGGGCTCCTCCGGGCTCCTCCGGGCTCCTCCGGGCTCCTCCGGGCTCCTCCGGGGCTCCTCCGGGCTCCTCCGGGCTCCTCCGGGCTCCTCCGGGGCTCCTCCGGGGCTCCTCCGGGGCTCCTCCGGGCTCCTCCGGGCTCCTCCGGCTCCCTGCAGTACACGCACAGCTCTGTGGGCCTGGAGCGGCCTGGAGTTGCAACGCGAAGCGCCGCTCCAGGACTGGAATAATCAGCAGCATTCTCCAGGATCACACAATCATTTTCGCCGCAGTCCGCGCAGAAACGGCGCCTGTTGGGTAGGCAACCAAGACTGGAGCGATGCACGCGTTTCGTGCGGGCTGGCCTACCCCGGCACCCGCAGGCGCTCAGCAACACAAGGTAGTTGTTTGTTGTCCGGGTAGCGCGGCGGCAGCACTCTCCAAGACTTTTGCACAACAACTGCAACTCTCTCTCTCTCTCTCTCTCTCTCTCTCTCTCTCTCTCTCTCTCTCTCTCTCTCTCTCTCTCTCTCTCTCTCTCTCTCTCTCTCTCTCTCTCTCACACACTCCAGCGGCTGGCAGCAGAGCAACAACTACTGACGATGCACAGCACCCGAAGTTTGACAGTCCCCGCACCTCTCGTTCAAGGCGGTAACTGAAAACTCGCGGCCGAGTAGGAGGGGAACTCTCTCTCTCTCTCTCTCTCTCTCTCTCTCTCTCTCTCTCTCTCTCTCTCTCTCTCTCTCTCTCTCTCTCTCTCTCTCTCTCTCTCTTTCTCTCTCTCTCACACACACTCACTCACTGAGGTGAGCGTGTACCGTGCACATGAGTAATGGCAAAACGCCTCACCACACCTACCGAGCGAGGGGGCGTGGCGCGGCGCGGCGCACTGGTTGTTGCACTAGAGAGATGAAGTGCGTCCACGCCCCGTAGAGGAGGAGGAGGAGGAGGCTGCGGTGAGCAGCCGGCTGGGCTGGGGCCGGACGAGCCAGACGGAGAGACGCCTCGGATGACTCACCGCCGAGCCGACCGCAGCAGCCGCAGCAGCCGCAGCAGCCACAGGCCGCACCGCCGCCGTGTTTTGATGTGTTACCTCTCGCCGTGTCTTGATCAACAGCAACAAAGCGGACCGACGATAATTTAACGACTGTAAATTTCACTGGAAGGACGCAGACCTGTCCTTATTTTTATTTTATTTTTGCGGGAGGGTTGGAGACATTGTGGCCGGTTGAATTTTTCATAGACGCTGCATCACGCACGACGCAGTGTGGCTCTGCTGGCCCCCTTCGACATAAAAGTTCGATATTAATTTATAAAAGCGATTAGAGATTGATTAATAGCAGTCTTCCTATGGCAGGCTAAACAGCGGGCGGTGCGGTGTGTGTGTGCGCGCGCGGCGCGCGCCGGGGGCCGCCGCACCGCATTGTATGAGAATTATTACGTCGGGGTGATTGCGCACATACCTGCTCTACAATGTGTGCGCACACGCCGCTCTGAACTGATACTCACGCGAAACACTTTTCTAACCACGCTTTTGAAGCGTAATTTCTCCTCCGGAATGATGTGATTTTTTTTAAACGGCCGCGCTTCAGTGATGCTCACGCGGCGGATGACAGACGGGGCAATGAATCGGGAAGAGTTGTGGCTGAGCGCATGCGTGAAGCGTGGAGCGTGGACCGCGAGCACGGCCCGGCCCGGCCGGAGCGGCCAAGGGAGCGGCCCTCGCCAGGTGTGATGTCCAATGTTGGTATATCAAAGCGCGCCGCCAGAGCGCAGCACTCGAAGGACCCGCTCCGCACGCACGTCCTCTCTCCTCTCTCTCTTTCTCTCTCTCTCTCTCTCTCTCTCTCTCTCTCTCTCTCTCTCTCTCTCTCTCTCTCTCTCCCATTTTCTCTCTCCCGCTCTTCCAATCTAATTAACATGTCAGCCATAATTCATGTTCTAAAATTGACTCCCGTCTACCTTTTGCCGCGCGCGCTGCTGCTTTTCAACCCCTCTCCTCCCCGCCCCTCCCCTTTTACCTTCGCACCTTTTTCCCACTTTAGGCCATTGTCCAGCTTCTTACGTTGTTTTTTTTCGGCCTTCCTCCCCGCCCCTCCTCTTACCTCTCTTCTTCCAGACACCCTTCTTCCCCTTTACTTTGAGAGATTGTTGTTGAACGTGGTATTGGGGTGCAAGCTGTTAGCCTGTTTTGACAAGCCATTGTTTCCGCTTCTATGCTCGCCGCCGAACACGGCTCCCTCTCTCTCGCCCTCTCCCTCTCTCTCACCCTCTCTCACTCTCTCTTTCTCTCTCTCTCTCTCACTCTCTCTCTCTCTCTCTCTCTCTCTCTCTCTCTCACCCTCTCTCACTCTCTCTTTCTCTCTCTCTCTCTCACTCTCTCTCTCTCTCTATCTCTCTCTCTGTCTCGCCCTCTTCTTTCTCTCCCTCCCCGACTGACTCGATCGCAGTCTCGTGAAGGAGCCGCGCGCTTGCAGTGCATCGCTGTTTGATGGCTTCATATTTTGTGAAACGTTTTGACGACGTCGTTGGAGAAAATCGCGTGCGGCTGCAGCGATGCCCTTTGTTTCGCGGATAACTCAGTGCGAAAGGGTTAATAAATGAGCAGTAGCTGTAGCCGTACCGGTTGAGGCGCTGTTTTCTAACGGACGGTGTCCCGGGATCGACTCTTGCCAACGCCTCCAAATTTTTTCTGGATTTTCAGCTCTGCTCTGTGGAGCTAGATTGCCGGGAGCGCAGCAACTAACATGGTGGCTCGGTAGCCGCATGGGTTAGGGGACCGGCCGGAGACCGACAGGTCTGTGGTTCAAATCTTGCCGGTCGCTCAACTTTTTCTTGTGACAGATCTCGGAGAACAGTGGCTAAAATATACTTCCGAACGTGGCTTCGGTATGGCTGTCCAAGCGACCGTGCGGGCTAAGGCGCCGCCGGCACAAACCCCCGGTCCCGAGGGTCTAGGGTTCAATTCCCTAGATTCGAGGGTCCCGCCCGGGGGGGCGTTCTGTGCCTCTGGAGAAATCCAGGGGGGAGACTCGGGGGATGTGCAGAGCTTCTAGGGTTCGAAGCTTCTGTTTTCCTCTCTCTGAATCTGGCAGGTGCGGACATGCCGCTACTCGGTACGTAGCGAGTAGAGTACAGCGGCTTCGGCCGTGTACGAAGGGAACCTATGTCCTCCAAATCTTCGCAGGGGCGGACTCCCACGATGAGTGGGGCCAAACCAGACTGCGGCTGAAGGGCACTACAGTATGATGGAGTCCCGGAGGCCGTGGTTAGCGGAGGGGGCCTCGCGCATTGGCGCGGGCTAGGGGTTGCCGGGAGATCCGTCCGGCGCAAGCCGGGTAGCGGGTTCTAGTGCTGTGTCCCGGGGCCAACTAGCAGCCGTAAAGCACCGGTTCCCGTAAGATCACCGAAGTTGAAGGCAGGGGTCCTGGCGGAAGCCGGGACGACATAGGTTTTGTCAACAGCGGTCAAACGTGTCATCAGCCTTCTTTTCCTCGCTGATTTTTATTTTTCGGTATAATTTCGGTGTCTGGTGATTGGATTGATTGGGCAGGGACTGGACGTGATTGCACATGACAATATTCCGTTAGGTGTACAGTGACTTTGCCATGTGATGCACCACTCGCCTGGGGACCGTGTGCCCCTCTGCCGACCGCCTCATTGGGGACACACCAGCCGACACCAGCCACAGTCCCCGGGGCTGGTATGCCCTCAGTAAGGCTTTCAGGCGGGGGGCGGGGGGGGGGGGGGGGGGGGCACGCAGTCCCTGGGGCTAGTGCGTGCCCCCAGAAAAACGGTCCCTTTTCCACCGGGCCTCGCAGCGCTGTCCGGCGGGTCTGCCTACCCGCCCGGCCGCCGGGGGCTCCAGCAGCCTTCCGATCCTTTGGAATGTCCGGCGATGACACGACACGCCTCCTGACCCTACCTGCGGGTCCTGCGGGTGTCCTGCGGGGTGTAAAGGGAGCAAAGGGTTAACCAGAGTCTGTCGTGCGGGAGAAATATGGGACGAGTTATATGGGCGCGGAGCGGAGATGGCCGTGGCTGGCAGCCCGGCCCCGGCCCCGGCCCCGGCCCCGGCCCCGGCCCCGGCCAGTCTGTCTCAGCCCATCATAATAATGTCATCTTTGAGGCTGGGAGCGCGCGCTCGGTGGCCCTGCTGCCGCCGCCGGGTCCCCGCGCGTTCCGGGAACCAAAACGATATGTCCGAAACGCGCCTTTTCGTCGACAAAAGGTCGTCGCTGGGGTCCGGTCCGGTCCAGTCCGGCCCGGTCCCGTCCCCGGTCCGGGCGGAGAGAATATAAATGTGTTTTCCACGCGTCCACCGCGCCGCGCCGCGCCAAGCCTGCCCCGGGTGTGTCGAGGCCGAGGGGTCGCTCACTCAAGCGTAACGTGATTAAAAATCAAAATTTCTTAAAAAAATTCTACTTCTATTTAATTTCGATTTTTTCCATGCTCTTTTCTGACTTATCCTTTTTTTCCCCTCTGAATTTTATGACTTTTCTTAAAAAAAATTGTCGTGTGCATTGATGATTTCTGATTATTTTTTGGGGGCCGGGGCGGTTGGGGCCGGGGGCAGCCGGCAGCAGACAGGAGGCAGCCGATGAGGAGCGCCGGAATAACTCCGGAGGTGATACGAGGCTGTAAACACGACGGGCGGCCAGGGCGGCACGGCCACTAAAACCCGCCGGGGACGGGGCCTAAACGCGAGCATTAATTTCCGTAGATGACGCCTTACAAATCAATATGTATATATTAAAGGGTGGGGCCGTTCCGGGCGCTGACTTCATTTTCCGAGACCTTGCTGCTGCAGCCCGGCGACGCGACAGAGGCTGACATCTTTGTGGCGGCCGGCGTCGTGTCGGCCCGGAATAAGAGCAGTATCGGTGCGCAGCGGGCAGAAATAGAAATAATAATAACGAGGCGTAAAATTAAGGTCATGCGGTCTAGATTTAATACAAGTCAATTTGATTTTCCTGCGGGAGCGCTGCTGCTGCTGCTGCTGCTGCTGCTGCTGCTGCTGCTGCTGCTGCTGCTGCTGCTGCTGCTACGACGAGTACCCGCTGGCCGGGACGGCGGGGTGGCGACCGCCGGGGCTGCCCAGAGGGGAGATAGGAGGGTAGCAGCAGCAGCAGCAGCAGCAGCAGCGGAGGGGGTTGGTCGGCCGGTCCGCGCCGAGCCGAGCTCTTGGCGCACCGCACCGTGACGAATTGGCGGCAATCGGCACGGCGATTCGAATCCGTCGGTAAATCACGGCCGTAGATACGGGCCTCTGCTGCCTCTCCGTATTATTTTTGGCCGGCCTGGAACCTATAACTGTCACGGATGGAGATGGATTTTCAGCGCGGAAAAGCTCTTGCGTGCGGCGCGGGTTAGGTTAGGATCGGAATGGATGGCTCCAAGTCCCACCCCCTTCAACGGCGGGGATTTTATGCGACCGCACGACGACTTTGGCTTTTCATTCGGAAACAAAAAAAGGGGTGAAAAATGGAATGTAACTGGGCGAGTTTTGATCGTCGAAATTGACCCAGTGAGACGTCGGGAGAGCGTCACGTCCCACGCAGCTCCGGCTGCGAGGACGGGCGTCTCATGCTCCCGGCGGAAACTGGAGCAGCGCAGCGTGGGACTAGACGATGCGGCAAATTGATACGTCTCTTATTAGACGTGACGAATCCGGTGTAATTATAGGGGGAGGGGGGAGCACCGTGTTTGCCTTCGCGCTGATGGCGTGAAAATGAATCGGACGAAGATCCACGACTTTATTTCCATGTTCGCCAGCAGCGAATTTGTTGATTTTCTTCTTCTCGATTTCACCCCGAAACGTAAAAGAAGATCAGTGTCCTTAAACCCCTACTTTCAACATAAACCCACGGAAACACAGCTTATTTACTTCCGCTGGTCATATGGCGTAACTCTAACTGGAATTTTGTTTCATCCAAATTTATCTCCAGACTGAAACGACCTGTCGTGCCTTCCTAATAACCTGCCCCCCCCCCCCCCGCTTCCTCTACAAAAAATCTGCATTCGGTGTGAGAAAGTCTTGCTGTCTCTCTCCCTCCCCTTGCTATTCGCTGCGCTGCGTATATATCCCGACCGTCGCGGTTCGGAGGCGTAGCTAATTCACCGAGGATGAAAAACGGGGGAGGGAAAGAGAAAGGGAGAAAAATATCAGGAGATTCAGAGGGGAGAGAGAGAGAGAGAAGCAGGGAGTTACCGCGGGCAGGACAAATCAGGCGCACGCCGCGGCGCGTCCTATTTGTTTAGCGACGCCCTGCGCGCGTTTCGTCGTGGGAGAGCACTCGGCTGGAAGTGATTTCTCATACCGCCGCCGGCCGCCATGCTGCGGCTGCCAGCGTCCCCGGGGCGACCGTGCGGCACGTCGGTACCACCCCCGGGTACCGCCAGCACGCACAAGACGCTCGTCAACTTTATACGCCCATTGTCCTGACCAGGTCAGGTTAGGGCGGAGCAGGAATGTGTAGAGTCGCTCAAATTTCGCAGAGAAACATTTTTCTCCCCGCATTTTTCTGGAAATATTTTCGAGTCCTGGCGGCGCACGCGCAACGCGCATGCGTGGGACCACCGTCACGCTTCCGTCGGATCGTCCGCGGGGGGAGAGGGGCGGTGGGCGGGGAGGTGGGGGAGGGGAGGGTTAAACGGCGACACGCGGCCGCACGGCGGCGCCGGCATGTCTGCTGGGGGCAACGACTGCATTGGCGGCAAATACGCTTATAATGGCGCGCGCGCGGACGCTGCGGACGGCGGCGCTCCGGCCGCTCCGCGCACGCTCATATTTAATGGCCATTTTGTTGGTTTATTGCCACGCGATGACTTAATCCTTTCCGGTCCGCGCCTCTGCCTGTGTGTGAGTGTGTGTTCTGGTGTGGGCGGCGGTGGGAAGATGTCCCTCCGGAGAGGGAGGGCATCCGGCAGGAGTGCGCGGACCGAGATTGGCAGCCCCGGTGCAGCGCCGTCGCCATCCCGACCCCTGGCCGCGTGGAAGCCGCACCTCCACACCGCACGGCCGTGAGCTGTGTACACTCCTCGTTCGCCGACTGATGGCACGGCCGCCCTGGTCTGATCACACTGTGGCCGGGCACCGCAGGGCAACGTCCCCCGGAGTGTTTTCACGACAAGTTGCTGAATCAGCCTCATCGTCGTAGCCACCCCTTCGCCGCAAGAGTACGCAGAGGAGGAGCAGCAGCAGTAGCAGCAGCAGTACCAGCAGCAGCAGCAGCAGCAGCAGTAACAGCAGCAGCAGCAGCAGCAGCAGCAGCAGCAGCAGCAGCAGCAGCAGCAGCAGCAGTAACAGCAGCAGCAGTACCACCACCAGCAGCAGCAGCAGCAGCGACGCAGCGGCGCCCCCGAATGGCCTGGCAATTTGAATGCGATGAAGGCCGAGGGCTGCTTGGCCGAGGGGTAGGGACGGGGACGGCGGGGTCGTGACGGGAGGGTCCATCGGAGGGCTGGAGGAGTCTTACAACACTACTCGACCGCTCCCGCATAAAGTTACGTAGGCTGAGAAGTGTGGCGACACTGTTCTTCTCTACGGGGCGACACGGCCCTCTCTCCCGCAGTTTCGCGCGATGTTTCATACTCCGCGGTGCACATAGTAGTATGAATTTTCCGCGAAACTAAGCGCACAGTGGTGGCCGCAGCCCGCCAACAACGTCGGCGACGGCGACCGCTACTCGGGGGTCGACGGGAAGGGCCGAGCTAAACCCCGTTATTTGAATAGGAGTTTGCGCCCTCGCTGCTAACCCGGCGAGCGCGCGTGGGAGAGAGAGAGGGAGAGAGAGAGAGAGAGAGAGAGAGAGAGAGAGAGAGAGAGAGAGAGAGAGAGAGAGAGAGAGAGAGAGAGACACGGGCCCAGACGGCCGCCGCCGTCACGCCGTCCCGCTAAGGAGGCGGAGGTCGCTGCCACAAGGCGGTGGGAGGGGCGGAGGGGCGGGGCGGGCGCGGCGGTGTCGCGAGTAGGATTACGGAACAAGATGGCGCCGCCGAGGGCGAGGGGGAAGTCCGGCCTCTCTCTCTCTCTCTCTCTCTCTCTCTCTCTCTCTCTCTCTCTCTCTCTCTCTCTCTCTCTCTCTCTCCCCCCCCCCCCTCTTTCTGCTTCTTCTTCTTGATATCGCCTTGCCGAAGCCCACCCGAGTCCACCCTGTTATTACATCGCTCCGCTTGATTCAAGCGCCCGCCCCCGAAGAGTGAGCGAAGCAGGAGGAGAGGAGACACCTTAGCGGCCCGAGGCACCCGATCTGCGTGGTGTGGCGGTGAAGGCTTACTGGGCCCTGGCTGAGCTAGCTGTGCCGGGGGAGCTGCCGGCGCTGCCAACATAAGCTGCTGCTGCGGTAATTCCCCCTCGCCCGAGAGACCATCTCTGCCCTCCTGCAGCCAGGTCTGCTGGACTATCTAGAAGGCTGAGACCGCTGTCCGTCGGTCCAAAAACATATGCCGAACGGCAGTGCGATCAGGATGATAGTAAAGTGCTTGTTTTTGGTATGAGAATGTTTCTCCGGCGGCGGCGTTGCGCGTCCTGTGGGATCGCTGCTGCTAATACCCCGCTAAACGGTCGTCCTCGCTGCCCCACGCCAAGGAAGTGGTGCGCCCCGATGGGGTGTCGTATAGCAGAGCGGGAGGGGTGGGGGAGGGGGGCACCGCGCTACTTGAAACCCGACGGGGTTAGGCAGCGGGGGGGGGGGGGGGGGGTAATCATCGCAGGGCGCAGCAGCAGCAGCTACAGATTGGTATCAGTCGTAATGGATTCGCGAGCCGAGTCTCGCGTCTGGAGTCCCCGCGGCCCCACTAGCCCCCGCGGCCCCAGCAGCCCCCGCGGCCCCAGCAGCCCCCGCGGCCCCCGCAGCCCCCGTGGCCCCAGCAGCCCCCGCGGCCCCCGCAGCCCCCCGCCCAGCTACCGCCCCTCTGATCCTCCCTCCGAGATTCCGCGCCCTGCTCTTTGTGAGACTGCTGTCGCACGTCCTTTTATCTCGTGGCCCATTAAAGCGCCATCAAGAAGGCCAGGCCCTGCTCCGCCCTGCTCCGCCCTGCTCCCGCTCCCCGCTGCATGCCTTGTGACTGTGACTCCCACCGCCCCCCAGTCGGCGGCCTGCTGCTGCTACAGTTTGCGGCGCCGCTGATTTCGGTGGTGTCAGAGGGACGGAGGAGGGCTGAGGACAAGCGCGGCAATGGAAAGTCTGCTTGCTCTTGATGACTGTTGTATTTTATTTTTTTAAATTAAAAAAAAAAACAACTCCCTAGTCCCATGCAAATTGCAAATCTTGGTGTGGTACTTTTTTTCCACTTTTTTTTTTTCGAGCTCTTGATCTGTACGTCCGCATCCTCTGTCGATACTCCCCAAGCGCACACGGCGCGGGGTACAGCAGCCCTGCCGAGCCCAGCCCACTTCACCCTACCGACCGACCAGCCGGAAATGAAAGAGGTGCGAACGGTCGGCTCATTTGGCCTGGTCTGGCCCCTCCTCGATCGGCTCGGCTCGGCGGTCAGCCCGGCGGTCATTCAGAGCCGGTCGGCCGGCGGGGCGGGGCGGGGCGGGGCGGGGCGGGGCGGGGCGGGGCAGGGGCCGCGGCGGCGCCTACTCCGGTTAGTTAGCGCAACGAGAAGGAAGGGGCGCGTCCGAAAGCTCTGGCGCGCCGCGTTCCGATCCGCGGCGCGCATAGCGGCCGGCAGCCAGCAGTGCTTATTCGGACGCGTTCGAGAGCAGCGCTCGCTGCTCACAGTGTACTTACCAGTGATTAATCATTTTCGCCTGCTCGCTGACGCGGACATGGCCCCGCCTGCTCCGCCCGCTCCGCCCTGGTCAGGCCTAGACAGCCAGGGGTAATTTCCGGTGCCGTCGCAAACGGGACGAGCCCGCGTGGCGCGCGGCGGCGGCGCTGCCCCCGGCCGCCCCCGGCCGCCCCCGGCCGCCCCCGGCTGCCCCCGACCCCTCACCCCACCGACCCCACCGACCCCTTAACCCTGTGTGAGTGTATCGAAAACTTAAAAAAAAAATCGATGTTTCTTTTTTTTAGTACGGCAGCGATAAACGGGTGCAACTCCCAAATCCAGCCTGGGAGCGAAACGTTCGCACCTAGTAGAGTCCCTATCCGAGTCTCTATCGAGGTCTCAATCGAGTTCTCTATCCTATTCTCTATCCCGCCGGCCTCTCTGCCGCCGCCGCCGCCGCCGCCGCTGACCGCAACAACAGCTTACTTTATAACACCGCTGCGAGGCATGAGCGCCGCGCTGCGTGCCGCCCGGAGAGGTTAATTCAATGTGTTTCAATGAGGGCGTGGCTCGGCGTGGCGCGGCGTGGCGGCAGGGGTGGCGTGCCGGAGTCTGACTGATGGATGCAAAAAGCAGCACCTCACCTACTGCTGCCCCCCCCCCCCCCCCCAGTAGTGCTGCCCTCGAGCGCAAACGTACGGAAACACTTACTAAAACTTTACTGGAACTGTTAGAGATATTATCCCATTGTTAAAAAAAAAGAATACTGTCATGCCATAGGCCAGGTCCTTATGCTTGGTGACGGGGAGGATTATGGCTGGGCGTTTAAGAACAACTGACTGTTTGAATGGATTGTGATGGCATAAGATCGTGTGCCTGTCGCGTGCGCGTCGCGTGCTTGGCGCGTGCCTGGCGCGTGTGCGCGCGGGGTGCGATAGTCACGTGTTTTAAGGGCCCAAAGTGGGTCCGGGAGGCGCCGCGCCGCGGTGGATGTGTGCATGTGATGGAAAAGGAAAGAGAGGGACAGACAGAGCGAAAGAGGGGGAGAGGGAGAGAGAGAGAGGGGAGAGAGAGAGAGAGAGAGAGAGAGAGAGAGAGAGAGAGAGAGAGAGAGAGAGAGAGAGAGAGAGAGAGAGAGAGAGAGAGAGAGAGAGAGAGAGCGGGGGCCTCTCGGATGATGAATGTGTTTCGCGAGACAGACGGCAAATACGTTTCTGTCAAAGGCGACGTGCGGCGGCAGCTCCTTGTGATCTCGGCGGGGCCGCGACTAGATTTGTCGCGCGTCGGAATGTTATCATGTAAACCATTAGCGGAGATGTGTTTGCGTTGTAATCGAATCTTCAAACGTGACGTTCTGGTCGTTCTGGACCGACTGCGGTCATGGGAAGAGCGCGTAAAAACAAAGTGAATAGAGGTTTCCAATGCTACTATGGAAACGGAAGCTGAAGAACAAAAACTCTTCCAACCGGAAACTCTCAAGGGCAGGTATGAGAAACTTGAATGGAGTTTTGAGTGAGTTTGGAGGTTAGTTCCCATATTAGGCGAGGCTCTTGTGCGTCGATATTTCTCATACCTGATCTCGAGAGTTTCCGGTCTGGAAGGGTTTTTGTTCTTCAGCTTCCGATTCTGAGCCTTGTTGGAAACCTCTATAGTAAATTTTTCATGGAGAAATTGTAAACTTTAAATGAAAAATTTTTACAGGTTCAGTCTGACTGTTTTCGTTGTCTACAGAAAAAAAAATCACGAAAAAGACGGGAAAATTTTATCAAGAACAACAACAACCAAAAGCATCGTGCGTGGTAGGTATGAGGGATTGCAACGCGGGTCCTTTCTCGCATTCAATCGCAGATTGTGCGAGAAACGATTATTTCTGACGACGGGTGATCCATCGCCGCGAGAGACGCGTCATACCACCCGCACCCAGCCAACTGCCGGCCAGGCCTGCTTTTCGATTATCTCGAATTATCGCCGCACTGCGCCCGCGACAAAACTCTTGTCGATGGCATAACCAGGGAGAGTCAACACAGCAGCAGCAGCCACCCCCGCAGCAGTCACCCCCGCCCGGCACGAAATGCATGCATTGGTCCACATGCCGGGCTCATCAATCTTTAAAACAACACCACACCGCGCGGCTCCACGCGGCTCCGAGGGGACTTGACTTTTGTGGGTTTCGTCTGGTGGGGTGGCAGCCCTGCCCTGTTGTTGTTGATTGGCAGTCGACGAAAACATTACCAGGCCGAGATTAACTCGGGGAGGCGTGCGCACGCGAATTTTTTGACGCGCGTCTTTTAATTTTTGATGACGCGATGATCAGCGAGATGAAGTTCCGTTGTCGATTTCGGCTCTTTGGCCGCCGGGGTGGAAGTTCGCTGTGTCGGGTGGGTTTTTGCTTTTTGCCGCCGCGGCATTGTGTGTGTTTCATAGACTGACTAGATTGAATCTCTTGGCGCGCTGGCTCCTTTGAGGACCGCGCGGTTCGCCGCTGCCAACGTACCGCAACCATACTCCCCTCCGCCACTTGGCAAAATTCCACGCGATAACAACACTACTTGCTGCGTACGATTTATCAATAGCCGTCGAGGGTTGGCGGCCCTGCTGCGTGCCGCTGGCTTCGCTGCGATCAGCACTTTGTCGGGCTTCCTTAGGCGCCGAGGGGCCGCCGGGCAGCCCGCGGTGCGCCCCAGGGGAGACACTGGGCGCTCAATGCGTCCCCTGGCTGCCTACGGAGAAGGGAGGAGAGGAGCAGGCAAGAGGGACCTCTGCAGTTTACTCGCAACACTTGGCTGCCGAGCGGTTGGCCACCCTGCGGTCTGCGCGCTGTTTGTCGTCATCTCAACCCCACCCGCGGTCGCGCATCCTTTTTATTTTCTTTCTTTTTTCTTGTTTTTTTGTTTCATTTGATAGCGCTTGATAGGTGATTTTTGGCGTCAAAAAAAAAAAAACGGAACAAATGAAGCTCTTATATTGTGTGTGTAATGTGTAACTATTTGCAACCGTAAGAGCAGAGGGCAGGGGGTGCCTAACGCCACATTTAACGCCGTAATGTTCCCCGCACTTTTCGCTGCGGTGGTCAAGAGGCAAACGGAGGTGAGAACACGCAGGGAGATATAGCCGCGCAGCCTTCCGGATAAAGCCCCATTATAACCGCATCGCGCGCCGTGCGGCTGCGGGTGGCTTATGAGCGCGGTGTATCAACAAGAATAACAGCCACTTGTTCGGCTCACAGCGGGGTGTTCTGTTGTTATGGGGAGCGGCACGGGGGTGGCGCGCCAAGAGGGCAGCGGATTTAAAATCGTAATAAACCGGCTGCTACACACCACACACACACACACACACACACACACAGAACCAGAGTGTATATTCTATTCAGCACGGGGGAGCGAGGGAGGATGTATCTCTGCTCCGTGTGTGTTTTAAATTACGTCCTGCCCCCTCGCACCGGGCAAGCGAAGCTCTCGCCCCCCGCAGCTCCGCGAGGGGGCGCTGTTGTAGCAGCGCGGAGGGTGGGGGACAGCGGGCATGCCGGCATGCCGCGCTTGATGAAATAATAATGGTCCGCTCCGCATTGCGATGAATCGGGAATATTTCCGCCTCGTATCTCTGCGGGTAGTGCAGCTCTCGCAGCTTCACACCCGGTAGGACGCTCGACAATTTTTCTGCTGGTTGGGGACATCTGACGCGCCACAAATGGCCGCACATCACCTCTCTCTCTCTCTCTCTCTCTCTCTCTCTCTCTCTCTCTCTCTCTCTCTCTCTCTCTCTCTCTCTCTCTCTCTCTCTCTCTCTCTCTCTCTCTCTCTCTCTCTCTCTCTCTCTCTCTCTCTCTCTCTCTCTCTCTCTCTCTCTCTCTCTCTCTCTCTCTCTCTCTCTCTCTCTCTCTCTCTCTCTCTCTCCTCTCTGCTACTGACGCGGGGGAATCGTCTGCCTTCCTCCTCTCTCTTTCTTTTTACGACGATAGAACACACACACACAACAGACGTTTACGAGTCCGATATTCGGTCGCGGCGTAAATGGTTTGGCACCCGGCACTGCCCGGCACCCGCCCCCTCTTTACTGCGACGGCCCGCGCTGCTGACGGGGGTCATATCTTTCTGATGGGGCCGCGCGCCGCGGTCCTCGGGGGGGGGGGGGGGGGGGACGTCCCCCGGCCGCCGCGGGGGTGTCCGCCGCCCCGGGCCCGGAGGCCGGACGTCCAATGGGCATCTGCCGGCCCGCTCACACAGCTAGAAGGGGTTGACGGCAGCGGCCGGGGCCGGACACAACCCCATCACACACAAGGAGCCTCGGGAAGTGTCCAAATAACGGCGTATTATCATGACAACGGCCGCAGTCTGCTGAGACGGACCACCCTTCCGTGTCGGCAGCAGCACACCACGCCATTAGCTAAAGCAACCACGACGCCGCCACAGCCACACACACACACACACACACACACGTCATCCGTTATTGTTTATGGGCTTACGGAACGGGCTTTGTAAATTGAATAATTACGGCGAACAGAGGATCGCACTCAGTCTGACCGGTCCTGTTGGGGCAGGCCAGGGCTGGGCGGGGCGGGGCGGGGCGGGTCCAGTCGGCGGACTGGTTCTGTGACCAGCGTTGACCGGCCCGGCCCCTGCCCGCCCGGCGCGGTGCTACCCCTTGGCCCAGCCCAGCCGTCCGGACGGGTTCCTCGCGACATTTATGGAAAACCGGCGCGGCCCCGCATCCCTCATCAATGAACCGCCGTCTACATATTACGTAACGCCACATCCGAGGTTCGCGAACGGCCCCGTGCCGGCCGCGCCCTGTCCGCCCCGCCACTGTAATTGAATGAGACCGAAGCTGTCCCTGCAGAATGAATGAGTCCGCCGAGGCCTTGTCAGAGGAGCCGCGGGGGCGGCGGCAGCCCAGCGCGGTGACGGGGTACATCGCGCGGCGCCGAGCAAAAACGCGCGTCGATTCTTTGACATTTTAGAAACGCGGACTAACAGGGCGGCTGGAGAGGCGGGGGTGGAGAGTGCCGCCGAGCCCCGAGATGAGCGCCTTCGGGGACAGAAATAATCCACAGCAGCGAGATGGTAGTCATTACTTCAGGATTCAAAGCTCGCGCGCCCTCCGCGCTCCACCAAATAATTTGTATCGCGCCGCGGCGCGGCCGTCCCCGAGGGCCTCAAGGGCCTCAAGCAGCACAACAGACCGCAAGCACGGAGTCCTCGCGGTGCAGAGGGATCATGTGCTGCCGGAGCCGGCTGGTCGTGCTGGTACCGCGCCAAGCAGCAGGGGTGGCTGCTGGCCGGGGGGCGGGGCGGGGCGGGGCGGACGAGGGTTCGGCTGGCGAGCGCCTGTGACGGGTGAACCCTGGTCTCTGGCCTGCGCTCCCCGCCGCCCCCGCCCCGCCCCGCACAGCCCGCAGGGCCCAGAGGGGTTGAACGATGGCTCCCTTGGGCCAATGTACGTGATGTCAGAGGGCACAAGGGGCACGGCTGCCCCGGCCCTGCCCTGCCAGCCGCCCGGCCTGCCCGGCGCGACAGAGATTTGTTACGTCCCGTGAATTATTGGTTTTTGACACAAACAGTTTTGAAAAAGCATTACGCCTCTGCCCCCATGCCTCCGGGCGGCGGCGGGCGGCGGAGAGCGAGCAGAAGCTCTCCGGGACATCTGCATGGAGTATGAAAAATTGCGCACGGCGGCGCGCTGACGGCTGTATTTATTTTCGATTGCCGGCGAACAATAATGCCCGCGCGGAGAAAGGCGGCGCCGTACTTTGTAAAAATGAAGACGTTACCCGGCGCCGCGGAAAATCATGGCGGCGCGGTGATGACCGTGATAACCGGTGATAACGAAATGGTGGCGGCGCAATGACAGCGGTGCGACAGTAGCGGCGGTAGCGCTCTCGTTATCGCATGACGAATGTTAATGCGAAAATAATTAGTCTTGCGCCTAATGAGCATCGTCGAATTAATTACCGGCAACACGCTAGGCTGGCGCGGGCTGCCGCGGGCTGCCGCGGGCTCGCCAGGTAGACATGTGTTTCCGTCCCTGTCCCGCCCACCGCCTTGTTTTATTCGCTGCCGCGGGCCGTGCCACCGCCATGCTGCCGCCACTCCGGCCGCCTCCGCCTGCGCCTTCTGATGGCTTCGTTCCGAGCCGGCGAGGCGTGGGCGTCACCAGGGCGTCACCGGGGCGTCACCCGGGCGTCACCGGAGCGTCACCCGGGCGACACCGCGGGGGTGGAACACGGAGAAACTGCCACTTTAAAGCCTCCACACATCGTACGCTGGAATCTCCTTCTGCGTACCGCGGACGTATCGACATCAGCGCCTGCGAATGCCAGGGTAGGCCAGCCCGCACGACACGCGAGCGTGCGGAGGCCGTGGCTGCCTACCCGGCAGGCGCCGTAGCTGCTGCTGCCGCTGCTGC
This sequence comes from Odontothrips loti, assembly GCA_038380765.1. Lineage (NCBI taxonomy): Eukaryota > Metazoa > Arthropoda > Insecta > Thysanoptera > Thripidae > Odontothrips > Odontothrips loti. The sequence goes on from CM076249.1 coordinate 8,299,311, forward strand.
TGCTGCTGCTGCTGCTGCTGCTGCTGCCTGCTGCTGCTGCTGCTGCTGCTGCTGCTGCTGCTGCTGCTACTGCTGTTCCTGCTGCTGCTGCCCGCACTGGGAGGCACGGCCACGCCCCCGTTGAACACAAACACAAAAGGCCGTGCGGCTAATCAATGTGCTGGCCGCGCCGCCATCACCACGGCGCTGTTTGTTTCCAGGGGGCCGTGCCTGGCGGTGCCTGGGCCGTCCCCGTTGTCATTAGGCGAGGGCTGCGCCGTGGCCGCGGCCAACACGAATCATGATGTTTATCGGGGTGGACACGCCGGGCCGGACGCCGGGACACCGGGCCGGTGGCGCCGCCAGCAGCGGCTGGGGCCACAATGGCGACCGGCGTCCTCGGCGACCGGCTTTACAGAACGCTAACTACTGGCGATGCTATGAGAAAACGATCTGCACATAGCGCGCGCTTTTCGCTGTAAAAGAGAGAGAGAGAGAGAGAGAGAGAGAGAGAGAGAGAGAGAGAGAGAGAGAGAGAGAGAGAGAGAGAGAGAGAGAGAGAGAGAGAGAGAGAGAGAGAGAGAGAGAGAGAGAGAGAGAGAGAGAGAGAGACAGAGAGAGACAGAGAGAGACAGAGAGAGACAGAGAGACAGAGAGAGAGAGAGAGAGAGAGAGAGAGAGACAGAGAGACAGAGACAGACAGAAAAAGACACAGAGAGAGACCAAAAGAGACTGAGAGCGAAACACACAAAACAAAGGACTGTAGTACTCTAAAGCAGCGACACATGTGCGCAACAAACAACAAATTTCACGGCGAGGGCAGTGCACGCGGCGCGCGGGAGGTGGTCGGAGGGTGGGGCCTCAGCCGCCCTGCACCCCGCAGCAGCCCTGCCCTCCCCCGCCGTATCTCCGCACAAGTGGCGGCCCTTTACTTTTATTGGCTCGTGTTTGCAGAGATACCCCCCGCGCTGCAGCCTATGCTGCCGCCCCTGCGGTCCGCGGCCACCGCCCGGATATTCACTCAATTCCGACTCACTTATGCACACCCCGTGAAGCCGTGGTTCTCTGCGGGGGGTCACGGCGGGGTCGGACGCGCCCTCGTGAAATATGAATAAGGTGTCCCATTCATTCGAGAGGCGGCCAGCTTTTCTCCACAAAGTGCGCGCGCTGATTGCTGGCCCTCTGTGCCCCACCGCTGGAGTACGAAAAAAAAATGAAGAAAAAAAAAAAAACAGGCGCCAAGCTCTATTCCTTATCTTGCACCACGCATTGTGCGGCCCTAATGCGATTTTAATTTCCTGGCGGCCGGGCGGAGAAGCGTTTTGACGAAAATCGACACGAATGAGGACGTGAAGGGCGGCATTACCGCCCGGTAATTATAAGGCCGTGTCGGGTGGCTGGTGAGACCATTAGTGTCGCGGCCTGGGCCTGGGGCGTCGGGGAATCGCTTTCCGATGGAGGAAACACAATTGTTCCGACGCTGCGCCGCTGTTCTGCCGCACAGGTCTTCTTGTGAATCTTGAATCTTGAATCGCTGCGTATCTTCCCGCGCAACCCCCGTTTTTTGGTGTGTTTTTTTTTTCTCGTGCTCGCGGTCCTCCCCTCTGACACCGCCTTGTCTTTCTCTGCTCAACCAAAAGAGAAAAAAAGAAAAAGAAAAACGCGTGCCGCCGTTTTCGCGGAAAAAGTTTGGAGCGCGCGATATTCGGCAGCCGCGTTAATATTCTGCTCAACGCGCCCCGCCGCCCCCGGCCCGCCCCCGGCCCGCCCCCGCTCTCGATATCGACACTTCCGCTCCATAAAGCCCGCAAGAGGAGGAAGGAATGGGAAGCAGAGAAAAAACACGGCAGATCACGCCGCGATGCCGCCGCAGCCCTTTCAAACTTAAACACACCGGAGAGCGGAGCGCCTTGGAGGGGGTGGAGAGGAGAGGACAGCGAAGGGGAGGGAGGGGAGGTGGCCGCCGTGGACGATTACCTACAAAATGTCCCTTCAAAATCAACTGACGGCGATGGAGCAGCACAGCGGCAGCGGCCGGACGGAATCAATAATTCCTTTTGTAAGGGGAGCGTCTTTCTCTTTCCGTTTCCCGCCCCGTAATGGACACCCTTTCCTTGTCCAACTCCCGCTCGCTCTCCGCCGTCTTTGATCCCATTCTCTCTGTCTCTTTCTCCCCCTCCCTCCCTCCCTCTCCTTCACGGTGACAACGCCGGCGGCTCGACCAATCGGGTTGCGCGGCGGCGCTCCGTCGCGGTGCCAACCGGAAACCGCGCGTCGTCTGCCGCCGGCCTGGCCCTGCCCACTTCCGGACCGGCACTTCCGGGGGCGGGGGGGAGTCAGGAGATTACTGGCCAGCGAAACCGCAATGTCACAGAAAGGAATCATGAAACCACCAGGACAGTGAGAGCGTGCTACAAAGACGGTACTTGAACCCGCGACTAAATGAATCGGCCGGCGCTCTCAGGGGGACGCTATCAGCGTGTCCGCAGGGGGCTCCTGCTCGCTGGTGCGGAGCCACGCCTACGCTGTATTAATTGCTGCATGGCGGCAGCGCTACCTGCCACGGCTCGCCATGCTCGCCACGCCCGCGGCTAGGCGGTAACCTGGTGGCCCCCGACCCGACCTGAGCCATTACTCCGCGTTCGTGTCGCGCATTTGTCAACCCGGTGATGATGAAGATCTTGACCGCAGTCCCCTCAGAGCCAGGGGCAGAGCAGGGCAGAGGTGCTCGCCAACGCTCATCAGGTGAGACCCGCCCACACCGAGAGCCGCGCCCCCATCATGTTCACGCCGGCGACCAGAATTCCCGTGTTTACCTTCACTAATTGAGCGCGCACTATTTTTTCGTTTTTTTTTTTTTTTTTTTTTTTGTCGTTTGCTCACTTGTGTCGTCCGCCACTAGGACACACAATTTTGAAATCGCCCGTCCGCGCGCGCACACCTCCCGACAGAGTACATTCTCTTCCGGCCGCACGGCGCTTAGAGAGCGGAGGGGGCGGGGCCTTCGACGCAATTAGGGAGTAACGCCTCCGTTTGTTTTTGCTTTGTTTCCGTACTGTCACAAAGACGCGCAAACGCCGAGAGGCGGGGGCGGGGTGGGAGTGAACTACAGTATTCCCACCCCCCTTTCCCTTCGGCCGCGTGACATTTCATAATGATTTCTGGACAATGACAAATATCGTGCTCTTCTCTCTTTCTCCGGTGTGTGTCTGTGTGTGTGTGTGTGTGTGTGTGTGTATAGTAGTCGGGCAGAACAAAATATAGGCCTTTCTTCAGTACATCATGGTAGCTTTATTGTGCCAGAATATATTTTAACAGTAGCAAAAAATTACACACAAGAGAAGTCTTAACGTGTTAAGCCTAATAAAAACTGAAAATAAAAAGGGTTGGTGTGATATTGTGGAGAACTTGAAAGTCTGTGTTGTGTGAGGAGTACTGGTAATCTACATAGATGCACTTATTGAACTTTTACTTTGGTTTATAAATTAATCTCGTAAAGCTAAAAAAGTAAAAAATAAGGTATAAATAAAGCACATGACGGTATCACATGCATTGTCTTAGCGAGCCTTCACTGATCTTAGACTGATAATAGTATACAATGAATTTCATATCAAAACACTTAGAAATAGAATTAATTTCAGACACGGAAAAAGATGAGTTGATTCGGCAACAAAAGGACAGCGTTTGCAACAGGAGAAAATGCAAAAATTACACAACAGCACACACGTATGAGTATAAGTGCAGTTCGTTTGATGAACCTAGAAGACACGAAATCTGCAAATGAAAGTCACATTTTCACAAAGCATTCATTCCCGGCAGCCATACAATTTGTTCTGTTTGTGTCCAGCGCCCATAGTCCCATTACACTACTCCGTTCCATAGAGGGAAGGCTTGGACTGGACTATACTCCCCGCGCCAATCGCCAAACGCGCGGTGTATCGCCGTCGTCTCTACTCCCCGCTGCAAGAGACTCAGCGGCGGGGAGTACTGCCGCGAGTGGGGTATCGCCGTCAGGACGCGGGGAGTATCCTCGCGGTGGTTACTAGCAGATAGCGGCACTAGGCTTGGACTTTGGTTCGGACCGGTTCGCCGGCGTGAAAGGGCGTTGGAAAGGGCGTTGGAAAGGGCGTTGGCAGAACGGAGTTGTTGCGGAGGAGCTTCATCTGGGCGGCAAAGAGTGTGGACCCGTAGAGCGCGCGTCGGCTGACGGCCAGCCGTGGCTCGTGGCGGCGGTCTCCTAGTCGCCGCGATACACGAAGACGGCGTCCACCAGGAAGATGATGCCGTTGATGATGGCGAGCGCGGCCTTAGCCAGGCCGTAGTTCCTCAACTCGCCCCTGCCGATGTTCTGGAAGTACTCGACGGCCAGCGAGCCGGACGCGATGAACAGTGCGCAGCCCAGCAGGCAGAAGTAGATGTCCTGCGAAGCACAGAGCACGGCGTTATTCGACTGATCGGCGGGAGGGAAGTCTGTTTCCGTCTGCTGTCCGCTCGTCTTTTCTGTTTCTTTTGGACAGCAGGCGAGGGGCCACGCCGGCCGCCTGGCCTTCAGTCCTTCAGTAAAAGACCCCAATTACCGGCCCGCCCACGCCGCTCTACAGCCGTCTGCTAGGAGTGGCCGGGCCGGACCGATCGACGCTCGCATCAATGCTGCACGCTGGCGCCGCTGCCACACCGCCGCGGGTCATTAATATAGTACTCACGATGCGCCTGTTGATCGGGGTGCCGGCGAGCATCCCGGCGAACACCCCGGCGGTGATGATGAGGTAGCCGCCGAAGGTGGCGGACGCCAGCATCAGCGACGTCTGCTTGTCCGTGAAGCTGTGGTAGTGGAGTCCCAGGCAGGCCGCGGCCAGCGCCTACAACGCAAACACAGGGTGAATTACAACAACGGGCACGGGTGCGGCCGCGGACACTCGCGGAGAGTTGTCGTGACGAAAAAGGGTGCGCAAGAGTGCGCGAGTGCGCTCTGCAAGCTTGAGGCGTTTAAACATTCCCGCGGGGAGGGATAGAAACGTCCCGACAGCACACCGGGAACCGGGCAGGGGGGGGGGGTGTGGGTGTGGGCGGGGGGCGGGAGGGGCAGGGCACGCATTGCCGCGTGTGCCGTGGGAATCCTTCCCGGCCCGGACCATGATGCTGGGCTCCGATCTGCTTCCTCATGGCGCATGCCGATCGCGCACCGATTAGAGGCTAGGCCCCGGCCCAGGTCCCCGGCCGCGCCCGCCCTCGGCGTGCAGCTAAGACCAGAGCTCCCACGTCCCACGCGCCCTAGTTGGAGGCGCGGCGGCGTTCGCTCAGCCGGCCGAGCACCGCCCCCGTTGCACTCCCAGCTCAGCCCTGCCCAGCTAGCGGAATGTTACGACGACGACGCAGCAACGGACAAGAAGTGCGTGAGGACATCCACTGTACAGCGCGGGGTGCGGAGCCGAGCCGAGCCGCAAGAAGCAGCGCGCGATGCAGCCCGATAACCATCCGGGCCTGCAATCTGCCAGAGTGCGTGTTTGGCGCCGCGACGTGTAACTCTGTTTGAGCAGCAACAGCGCACGGTGACCTTGCGGGAGGCAAATGACGCGATGGGTCCGACGATGCCCCCCGCCCAGCCCCCCTTATTCCCACTGCCGGGAGCCGGCCAGGGCTGGCGAAAAGGGTGACATTATTCCGACCCCATTTACCCCGCGACTGAAGTCTAGCCAAGTCTAGCTACGCGAGTGAAGTCTAGCCAAGTCTAGCTACGCGAGTGAAGTCTAGCCAAGTCTAGCTACGCGACTTGCGCTTCTGAGGGAATCCACGCCGCGCTGCACCGCGAATGCGTCCGAGGCGAGGAGGCTTATGGCAGTGTCCGCGCATGCAGTGCCACGCAGTGCCACACAGCGTCCGCCCACCACTACACCTCCAACATAATCTTTCCGCCGGCAGAGTTCACGGCCGACACCTTCTCTCCCCCGTATGTGCAGTACACGTCATTGTTTCCTGTCCTGACACACACACACACACACACACACACATCATCATCATCATCATCATCATCATCATCACCAATGCCCCCACGCTGCCGCTGCCCCATGACGACACCGATCAGCTAATATTGCATGACCCATTCCATGGAGCTTAGCGCTAACGACAGACCTCTCGTGCTGTCCTCTTTCTACACGCTCAAAAATTATTAGTTGTGACAACTCAATTTTTCTTTGATATCCAGGAAAAGCAATATATTTAGTTGTGAGATCTAAGATTTCGTTGGGGCGACTGAAAGTCAGCTGCCTCCGCAATTTTTTTTTTTCTCTTTTTGCTAACCCAGCTGACTTTTCGTTGCCGCAACTTTGTGACAACCAATCTTTTTTTCTGCTTGTTAACCAGGACGGTAATGCATTTTCAAGTGGAAGTCTGATCCACCTGGTAAGGCACTGTCCGCGCTTTGGGACTTCACGTGTACTACTCGCGACATCCGTGCGAACGCGCGCCGCCCGGCTCTGAATAGGGTATTCCGCTCGCACGTCGGTGCGGCGAGCAACGCGGAATAGCCTATGGCGGCCGGTGGCGCCGCTCGCCATTGTTTTCATGTCCCTCTGACCGGGCAGGCCCCAGGCAGGCCCCCGACAGGCCTCCGCGGGCCCCACGCCTTACTTCGTCACGTCCTTGGCGGGGACGGCCGGCACGGCCGCGCGGCACACCGCACCGCCGCGTCCCTTCAAGGACGATACCGTTGCTGCTGCTGCTGCTTCCCAGTTTTGGGCATGGCTGGCCGCTCTCTGCTCCGCCGCCCGGAGGGACACCGGAAACACGCGCTGCGAAATTAATTCTTCAGTTCAGCTACACGCACACGGGCGGGCTCTTTACTGGTCTGCTAATCGTAATGGTTTGGAGGTGGGTGTGACTGCGGTCGTAGCCCGCGGTGTCTGACTGATACCGCGAGTGCCGAGTACACACACACACACACACACACACACACACACACACACACACACACGGGGATCGCTTTCCCCTACGCCAACCCACCATCCCGATCCGGTTGGATCACACCTTACGCCCTTGCCCGTGTTTCGCCCGGGTCCGCCGGGGTCCGCCCACCGCACCGCCGGGGCTACGCCGGACCCCGCTGCAACTCTCCAGGTGGCCGATGACCACGTCTTCTCCCTTCCCAGACGGCTTCCCTCCCCACGGCCCTGACCTGACGCCCGGGTCCCCCGATGGCGGCCGACGGCGGCCGACGGCGGCCCTGGACAGCCGCCGCCGTCGCTAAGTTTCCTCGCATATCGGGGGTCCTTTCATTTCGGCCGCTGCGGCGCGACTGCTGGTGACGACACCGCCCCCGACCCACCCTCCCTCTCAGCGTCCACAAACCACGGGAACTCTCGGCCCGGACCGGAGGGGCGGTGCTCGGCACGGGCCGGAGTCCGCAGCGACTCGATAGGGCTGGTGGGTTCGATTCCCACAGGCTGTTCCCGACGCACGCACCCCCCCCCCCTCCTCCGGAACGCTTCAAATTAATTTTGTTTTTCGTGGTTTTCGAACGGTCCCTTATTAACGCCCCGCATCCGCTCCACCTGGTGGGCCAGGCTGACCCAGTCCAGTCCAGTCCCGGCCCCGCAACAGTCCAGTGTCCCCCACGCTGCTATCCCATTAGAGACGGTATCTAGAAATGAATGGCTTAGCGTGCGCCGTGAATCTGTTCAGCATGAGCTGTGGGATGACACGGCGGCGGGGCGGAGCGGGGCGGAGCGGGGCGGGGCGGGGCGGGGCGGGGCGGGGCCGGGCGACCTGTGGCGGCCCTGGCCCTGGCCCACTCGGCGCACCCGCGCACCCGCTCTGCGTTCTCCAGTCTGGCCGGGCTGCGCGGACAGCGCGGGGTCCGCGCAGCCGTCCTTGACCAGGCCCAATATGCGCCGCGCTGCCGCGCACAGCAGACCGGCATGCGGCATGGAGCACCGGTACAGCCCAGCACCAGGATGATGTGCACACGTTAATGTACTTACGAACTCCAGGAACTTGACGAGGGCGAATCTGCTGATGGCCATTTTGACGGGTTGGTTTCAGGAGATCTCTGTAACAGAGAAGAACATTTAACCGTTTAAATTTATTTTCTTTTTTTTTCTGGCAGAGTACAGGCTTCCCTTTGAGTTACACACACACGCGCGCGCACACGCACGCACGCACACACACACCGCCCCCTCACGCGCAGCGCAACAGATGACCCGAACGGCACACGCGGGGGCCGTGACACACAACTTACTGTCGCGCATCCCAGAGCGACCTGACCAACAAAAAAAAAAAAAAAAAGAAAAGAAAAAGAAGAAATCAATCGCCATTCTACCCGCAATAAAAGAGTGCGGGGAAAGAAAAACAAACGGTTGGCGGGAAATGTTGACACAATGAGAACCTAAATAACTCCCGTTTCTCCGTCCGCATTGCCGCCCGTCCGTTTCCCCCGCGGCGGCCGTGCACGCGAACCCAACCCCGGGAGCGGACGGCGGACGGCGTGCAAATGGTTGGGACGTTTTTCAGCTCAGGGAGGGAAAGACCTCGGGCTGCATACCCGCCTCACGTCCGCACCGACAGGGAAATAATAACTCTCGTTTTTTAGTGTACGCCATAAACGGTAATAAAATCCAAACTAATTCGATTAATTCGCGCGAAATCACGAAAAAAAAAACAATTACAAATATTCAGGATGTAAAGAAAGTGGACAAAACGAGCGCGACGTCGTCTGCTGACACGCGTCAGATCGATATAATCGAAGCGCATTGCGAATGCATCGAGTACGCCGCCTTGGCAACCTGAGGGTAGGCAGCCCCGCCGAGCACCCGAGCCGGACAGACCCGCCCAAACGCCACGGGCTGTGGGAAGAAAATAGGCCGGCGTGTGTTCACACACGCGTGCGCTCGTCGCATGTGTGTGTGTGTGTGTGTGTGTTTTTGTGTGTGTGTTTGTGTTGGGGGGCTTTGGCGCCGGCGCCCACACGTGTGCAGCCCGAAGCGTTTGCGGTCGCGGCGGGGGCGGCGAGTCTGGGCGCCGACTCCCGCGCGGCCCTGCCTCTACCGCCCCTCACCGCCCCCCGCCCGCCCCCGTCCTCGTCGTCGTAAAAAGAAAGAATATCGGCCGGCGCAGGCCGCTGACTTCTGGGCCATCACAACACGTCCCCGATGTGCGTCGGCTTGGCGGCTAAAAGCGGTGGAGGGTGTGGCCGCCTCCTCGGAGTCCGCGGTGAGGGTGACAACGCACTCAGCGCAGCCAGGCGCAGCCAGGCGCAGCCTCCCGAGTGCAGAGGGTCTGCCGAGCCGAGCGAGCAGACACCGCCACACTACTTTCTCCAATCATACCTATTCTGGAGGCGCGGCCCGCACTTCCAGCTTTTCCAGTTTGCGCTCTGCGTGTGTGTGTGTGTACGCGCGCGCACCGGCGCAGTCACAACGCCAACCTCGCGGCATATCAAAGGCAGGTTCGGCCCGCCGCACCGCGCCGCGCGGCACAGAACCACAGTCCGGTCCGCGGCCCGGCCGCCAGTGCAGCCGTCCACTCCACGCCGCCGCCGCGGTGAAAACAAAAACGCGTCACGTGAGGACGCGGGAACTTTGAAGAAGAAAAAAAAAAAGAGAATTGTCATGATAGGCCGCGACGATAAGGACATATAAGGGGGAAAGCGGGGGCTAGAGGAAGAGAGACAGCTAGAGCGTTAAAGCCGCGCACGCCCTTGCGGCAGTCCAGCTGGTGTATCGGAAAACGCCCTGATATGTATGATTTGTTTCACCAGCATGAGAGGCAGAGGGCAGAGGGGCAGGGCGCGCCATCCCACGGAATGTGAACACGTGACCGGGTCAAGGCCCTGCGGCCCGCTGGGGTAATATCATCAGCACCACGGAGGCTGGGAGGGGTATACGAATTATCAATACCCGGGGCGTTGCATTTCGGTATAATTAGGGGACACGCCAACGCGGGCGGCGCGGCCGGTTCCCTCCAAGATCCGACCGCAGCCTGTCTCACTCGCTCCGCAGGTCTCCACGCACCGCTATTCATCTCACTCTACTACCCAAGCCGCGATCCGCCAGAAAAAAAAATGAAGAAATAAAAAATTTAAAAAAATTAAAAATAGAAGGAAAAGCCGCGAGACAAAACACACAGGGAATGAAATGCCTGCTGATAACTCACCGCCTGACCCCCGCCGCATCGCTATCCGTGGCCGCCAACAGGTCACATCACCGCCGCGGGGCCAGCAACAAGTTGTTGTCGGCCTTATGTTTCTGCCCCGAATATGACCGCGACCGACCGCACACGGCGCATCGCCCGAGCAAAAGGCATTCTTCCCGCGGCGGAACATTCCTCTTTCGTTGTATTTATCATCGGACCGGCGATTACCTCAGAGCGCCGGGCGCGGCCGGGCGGCGCTATCGGAAGCGAAGCACTATTAGCATACTGACCACGGCCCGTGGGAGGTGTGCGCGCGCGTGTGTGTTTTTCGATGATGACAGCCGACGCACACACGCACACACACCTCCATAGCGCACCACGTGGAGGTGGGCGTGTGGCCGCGGGGGTCGCCGCGGCTGGAATGAATATATGCGCTCACACACACAATCTCGCCTAGCGGGTCCGAATTCCACACATTAGTCATAGACAAACGCGGCGAACGTCATGTCCTACTAGTAGAATGGTCGTCATCGGTGACGGAGGCGGCCTACAGCGACGTCACCCACAGCCAATCGCCACCCGAACGCCTTCGGATGTGTGTGTGTGTGTGTGTGTGTGTGTGTGTATTGGTATACGTGTGAATTTTTCTTCCTAAGGCCACATCATCAGGTATTCAATGTTTTCTTCGTCTACATTCGCGCTTAGTGCGAGCAATAAACGGCGTCCTGGTCCCGAACCGCGCGGATCCCAGAACACACGACGGCGCCGGGTGGTGACCTGGCCAGTGACATCACTCATGACAGCAGCGAAGGTTATGGCGCTGCTGTCTTCGTTAAGGTGGGCACGGACACACACACACACACACCTGCTCGGGTCCGGGACCCCGTTTGTCACGTCCGTGCGAGGACAGCGTTGACGTGGAGTGGCCGTGCCGAGACGCATTGTCTGCTGGACGCCGCGAGGCCTCCTGCCGGGTAGGCAGCCGTGGCGCAGCCGTGCTTGGCGGGCTGGCCTACCCAGCCGGCTCCAGGCGCCACATGCGAACGAGGGGCCGTTCAAACACTGGGGTCCCTTGACTAGGAGGAGACGGGGTGGGGGCAGCGGGGGCAGCGGGGGCAGCGGGGGCCGGACGTCCGGTCGTTAGGGGACGGGCGGGCGGTCCGGGCCGCGGCCTGCGGTCCCTCGGGCTCCGCCATGGCTCCGCGGACACGGGGCGCCGGCACACACTTAGGATTCAGAGAGCTTCGCCACGATGTGAGCTCACCGGGGGCCGCGGGGCCGCCAGAGCCGCGGGGCTGGGCCGGCGAGCACGACGAGTCCGGCAAGGACAAGGACGGGGGAGACGCCGCCGTCCTCCCACACAGCCAGCGCAGCCAGCGCAGCCAGGTGGTGACATCACCCGCGCGGGCCGATCGCGCACTGAAAACTACACCGCCGCCACACAAGTGAGCGAGATCGTTATTAGAAAATTATACGTCAGAGTGGCAGGTGGTTGAATGAGCTCCGCTCAGAGAGCTGGGCAGAACCGATGAGATGAGTTGATGAGTTCACTTCAATGGCCCGGCCGATTCTCAGGCTTTCGAACGCCCCGGCCCGGCCAGCGGCAAGAGTCTTTGATGGTGATGTCACCGCGCCTGTGGCATCCTGCCAGCCAGGCTGGATAACACGTACTGCTGCCAAGTGACACCATCAAACTTCCCCCCCCCCCCCAAAAAAAAAAAAAGGCTGCGAACGAACTAGCTAGGGCTGTGAAGGAGCTGCGAAAGCTGCGAACTAGGGGAACGGTAATGCCAGCCCCTAACAGGGCCTGTCAAAAAAGGCGCCAAAATCACACGCATGTTTTTGAAAAATAACTCGTTTGGAAAGAGTAGTGCAAGTAAAATGCACGACGCGCTGACCACAACCAAGGCCCTCCATTTACGGGCACATGAAGCGCCCGACGGGCGCCTGGCTGTCCGGGTCACGGAAATGGAGCAGAAGGGTGGTAGTAAAGCAGGAGGGAGGAGGGAGGGAGGAGGGAGGGAGGAGGGAGGGAGGAGGGAGGGAGGAGGGAGCGAGAGCAAGAACTGTACTGCGAGGGGATGGTTTACGGCCTCGCAGTAACCGCAGACTAGGCGAGCAGCACTGCGCGCGCCAACGGGGAACGGGAGGGTGGGGGGTGAACTTCTTTGCAAGTGCACCTTTTTAATTTCAGTTCAATTTAAATGTATTTTTCCGCGGTTAGTTTCTCTTCCTCAGCGAAGCGCGCGCTGCAGCCAGGTGACCATGGGCTCGCCTGCAAATCACCGCGTACGGCGGAACTAGGCTGCTGACCCCCTTGATGGGGGCGGCGGGGACCAGGCTGACCGGCTGACCCGTCCGCCGTGGCCGTGCCTAGGCATCCGGCCCGGCCGGCCCTCCGCCCGTGGGCGCTGCAGGGCTCGCAGGGCTGCCGCCGCCGCCGCTGCTGCAGCCGCTGCAGGGCTCGCAGGGCTGCCACCGCCGCCGCTGCTGCAGCTGCTGCAGGGCTCGCAGGTCTGCCGCCGCCGCCGCTGCTGCAGCCGCTGCAGGGCTCGCAGGGCTGCCGCCGCCGCCGCTGCTGCAGCCGCTGCAGTGGCGCCCACTTTCTGCTCGGCGCGCTCGTTTGAAGACCTAGCAGCCGGCCTAGCCGCATTTGCTGCGGCGGCCGACCGAACCCCTCGCGCATAAAGGGAACACACCCCCTCTCCTCCTCCCCGCCTTCCCCCTTCCCACAGCAACGAACACGAACTCGGGGCACCTCGCTCGCATAAAGACCATTAGTAACTTGGACACGACGGAGCCGATCTCACAATACTACTGAACACATCGATTCCCGCCCTGCTTTTCAGAAAATAAAAATCGCTCGTCCTGCCGACCTGACCCCTGTCTGCTGTGGCTTGGCCCAGGCCGCAGCAGCAGCTGCAGCAGCTAATGCAGCAGCTGCACTGCCAGGCCCAGGCTCGCGGCCCCACAAACACCGTCGTATACCTGTTGCTGCGGGCGCTGATGTAACGCACTCATAGACGGTCCGGGTAGCCTGCGCACCGTCCCAGCACACCCGGCAGGGGGCACACGGAGCCGACGCTACGGAGAAGCGACTGTAGATGTCCGGCCCGGAGCCCGACCCGCATGGCTGCAGCGGTGCAGCCGAGCGGGACGGACGGGGCAGCGGCATCCTAGCGGCGTCCCGGTCCGGGTGGGTCCGGGGTCCCGGGGTCCTGGGGAGGGAAGGGTGGCCGAATACGGTCCGGCCAGCCGCCGAGATTGTTTACAAACAGGGACGGACGGACAGACAGACGGACGAACGGACAGACAGACGAACGAACAGACGGGAGGACGGACCGAGGAAGGGACGCGGCCAGGACAAAGGGGCCACGGGCCACACTCCGCCGTTCCCCCAACGGATCCCCATCTCTGTGCGGACGCAGGGCGCGGAAATGGGGACGCTGATGCCCAGTGAGGAAATCGGTGTGAAAACACGACCGAACATACAATGCACATTCACCGACGACTATCAGTGTCTCAGAGCGCAATTATATTCTAGAGATCTCGAAAAACGTTTGCCGAGCAGTAAAAAAACAAGAAAAAAAACACAAAAAAACACGCATTCTTTGGGATAAATCAAAGAATATCCCTGGTCGAGTAGTGTCTTAAGCTCAAGACTTTGCTTAAGACCAAACCGATCAAAACCCAAATTCTCTTGGATGCAAGCACACTGAGAAATTTTTTTGGCTCTGGGCACAGGACGTTTAGTCCCCAGGCCGAAAGTCTGGGAACGCACTAAACGATTAGCGCCAGGCACTAAACGATTAACGCCTGGGTCTAGAGTTTTGCTCCCGGGTCTATAGAGTTTAGACCTACGGATTAAACGTTTTAGATGTAGGGTCCAGGTGGAACGCACAAAACTACCCTTTGGTCTAGGAGCCAAAGATTTTTCTCAGTGCACACGTTTTTACTTTGTTTTGAAACGGGAGAGCAGTAGATCCGCGAGCGGTACTCTAGAAAACGGGTCCAAAGTAGTCCGAATCTGTGTTGCGGACTGCACCCAGCTAGCACTGACCTGGTGGATGCAGCTACACGCTGGGCTTGGCGGGGCAGGGCGGGCTGGACGCGGGCACACGTGTCCTGATCGGGTGTCGGCGGAGGACTGACTTAGACTGAGACTCACATCGTGAATCCAACCCAAGCAGAGCCCAGCCCGGCCCAGCCCCAGCCCGCCGCGCCACATGGTTCGGGCCCGGCCCCCTCGTCCGGCAGCGGCAGCGGCGGGGCGTGGCCGTGCTGCGGTGGTGGCGGCGTAGGCAGCAGCAGGCTTGTTGTTTTCGCTCTGTCTCTCTCGCACTCGCAAGGACGCACCCCCTCCCCCCCTCCCCTTGCTCACCGGAGGAGCCTGCGGGAAGCCGGAGCCCCCCCCCCCCCGCGTGTCCAGCCGACGCCCCCTCCCCCCTTTCCCCCTTCCCCATTGGAACGATGGGAACGATGAGAAGGGCGGCCCTCCTCTCATGTCGGAACAGCCTCGCCGTGCTTCTCTTCCCACCAAGAGTGCGCTCTACTCTAACGCCACGAACCCCATCTTGCCCTTGAGACGGAACAGAGATCCCGAGGATCGTCCTGGGAAGCTGTCTCCGGACAGCGCGCCTCCTCGAACAAGAACAACAACGTTCGTAGAGCAGCCGCCCCGAGGCGAGACGGCGCGCGCGCGCGCGCGCGTGTGTGTGTGTGTGTGTGTGTGTGTGTGTGTGAGTGTGTGTGTGCCGGGACGGCACGGTGACATCATGCCCCGAATTAGCGGAGAGCGTCGACGAAAATGTCACGATTCCATTCCGCATCAGGGTCAACTACTTGGGTCTGGCCGCGGACCGCGCGGGGCGGGCAGTGAGAAGCCGCAGGAGTCCTCCCCTGTCCCTGTGCTCACTGCCGGATTTGTCCAGTGGCGCGGCGGGCAGGGAGCAAAAATAGCACACGCCGAAATGGCGTGACGTGTATGTGACCAGACCCTAAACACAGCCGCGACAGTACCATATACCGGTTGACTACATTTCCGAGGTCCACGCCTGCATTCATCATCCGCTCTTATTTCTTTTTTTTTTATTTTGTCGCAGGAAGTAATTCGCAGATGCCGCACGTTGATTAGGTTATTGCGAAGGACCAAATGATTCAGCCCGTTATCGGTTCGTCCTATGAGCTCATGAATGACACTGGGGGAGTCTAGTCGGAAGTGGAGGCCTAGCTTTCTCGTAGGAGGGGACTGTACTGCAGTACCGTGTGCCCTGCCGGGGGAGGGGGCGTTGCCTACACCGGTACACGTTCACATTCTGCGCCCTCGGCCCGAAGGTCTCAGTTCATTCGCGATTCCAGGAATGCGAAGCCTGCCGCGTCGCATGGCAGAAGGAAATAAAACCCCACCCCCCGACCCGACCGCAATAGCTTTGCTCGAGTGGACTGCGTGGGGAGAAGGGGGCGTTTCAACTAGCAAGCAGAACGGTTTGAAAACAAACATACTACAAAGTAATCACGGCCCCAGATCTGATTCCGAGTTTTTGCCCTTTTCTTTAGAATTCCTTAAATGTACTGTTGTAGCCTGGAAGCTAAGACGGCTAAGACTAGCTCGACTAGCTCTACTGTCCGCGTCCCATGAGCCCCTAGGGGGCGGTGGTCGTTTCTGCGCTCCGCTTTGAAACTGCCGCGTCCCGCCAATCTGTAGTCATATTGACGCCCCTTAGCGTCCGGCGCGGAAAAAGTTTACTTCAAAATGGAAACCTCAGACAGTAAAACTATCAACTAATTTTCTAAAAAGCAATGGAATATTGGCCGGAAGGAAATTATTCACCTTCCGTATTATATCATCGAGCTGGGAATGCAGCTGACTCTTTTTCATGAAATTGCCAACATGGAACCGCCCCTTTGCGCACGGTTACGCCTTCCCTGTGCAATAAACCAATCATTGGTGTTGTGTTAATTATGTAATTGTAAAGAAAAGGCAAAATTTATTGGAAAGTATTTGCTAACAGATTTAAAATTGTGATGTAACCGTGTTCCTTTTGTATCAAGGTTGCCTACGAACGAAACCGAACTCAGAAAAGAAAAAGAGGAAGAACTAAAGAAATAGCAAAATCCAGAATGGCTTGTGTCCAGATTAGCAGTGAAATGGAAAAATGAGGATTTTGTTGGATTTTATTGCCTAATAATAGGAGGGGTTCATTTTAAAATGTAAGTTAAATTTTGGTAGTTTGGGTGAATGTGATCTGTGTAGTAAATGCGTAACGGCCGCACATAGATTCAGAATAAAGTCTAAGCCCCTGCAGCTCCCGACCCGCTCACATATATTTTTAGCTCTGTTCTTGATCTGCTAAATTTTCTGTAGCGCCTATTATCAATGTTCTGAGCTGCTGCATAGAAATGTAAAATCCTGGCCATATCTAAACAAGTTCTGAACTCCCCGAAACTTTACTACTTCTGTTTCCGTATAATTCAACCTTATTTTCTCACATCTGTGTAAGGTTAGGTTTCATCAAACTGTAGAAACGGTTGTTCCTTCCCATATGTTTGTATGAGTAGAAAACGGCACTTTGTACTCGTACTAGCTACCAGCTTTCTCATCTCTTGGCTGCTGTTTGGCTGTATGCTTTAGATCTCCATGTGAGGTCAAGCTGATCCATTTCTTTTAGTTTTTTGGTACACTTTCTTTTTTCATTTAGTGAAATTCTTTGCTGTGATAGACATGAAATGAACTAGCTGCTGTGCATTTCATTGATTTACTTTCACAATTTTACAAATTTGCATGATTGAGTCAGTTGTGGGTGTTCTACATGTGCAGCATCTATGGAATTTTCTTCTGACATGTACTTATTACTTGTTTTAAAAGAAGGGAGCTTGCTTCCAGTGGAATGGTTAATGTTTATGCTTCTATGCTTCCCCTCTCTCTTCCTGTACTGTAATCAAAACGATCTTACCACAGAGAGAAGTGTGTTTTCCCAATTTTTTCTCTATCAGTATTTATATTTTGCTTGTGTTTGTTATGATGGTGTCACTAAGGTGCTCATGTGTGACCCTGTATGACTAAAAACTTGTTTATTTATTTGTCTATACCTTGAACATCAAACTGTGTTTCCGATCATGCAATTATGAAGTACTAAGTAATGCCAATTTTTAACTAAATACTAACAATCAGTGTGTCTCCCGTTTCTTTCAGAAGTATTAACTAGACTCATGAAGAGTTGCAAATCTGAAAATGTCGGTGCATTACAAATTCAAATCGACGAAAGACTATGACACTTTAACTTTTGATGGCTTGCACATATCATTAAAAGATCTGAAAAAGTCAATATTTCAACAGAAAAATTTGGGGAAAAACACAGACTTTGACCTTCTCATAAAAAATGCCCAAACTGACGAAGGTAAGTAATTGGCTTTCTCATACCCTTACCAATTTCCTTTATCATTACCTTTTGATTTACTCATTATAATTGAATTTTCTTTTTCCAGTGTATAATGATGAAAGCACCTTAATTCCCAAGAACACATCTTTAATTATTCATCGTGTCCCCTTATCAGCACAAGCAAAACGTGCCAAGTATGTTTTGGGGATAAAATTGAATTGTATATTTATGCATTTGCGTTTGGCTATATTCTTAGATGGTGTAATTTTGTTTGTTCAACAGTTCTAAGCAAGGACTTAATCCACACTTATTGCCAGCAAATAGGGACCAGCTCTTTAAAGATGGAGAATCTGCAGGTTTTATTCATTCCTCAGTGAGTTTGTCTGCACACACCGTTTGTTCCTGTCGCATTGTCCAAGAATAATTTTCCATGTTTCTATGTCCTTTTACTATTTTTGTTTTGCAGCAAGTTGATTTGGCACGGATGGAAGGAAGTGAAGATGATAAAATCTCAGCTATGATGTCACAGTCTACTATGGACTATGATCCTTCAAAGTGAGTTTGTTTTACGTTTATAAGTCCCTTTATCCCATTCTGAACGTCCTTCAAGAATCGAAATAAATCTGTGTTTCAGTTATCAGCGAATACGTAATAGTCAGACTGGTCCTCCTCCTCCTACCTATCGCTGTAACAGGTGCAAAGCACCTGGGCACTGGGTGAAAGATTGTCCATTAAAAGACTTAGAGGTGAGGATCATTGTTATTTTTGCCTGTATTGTATCTCCTTCCATGCATCTTTTTCATATTTTTTTTTTCTCTCTAGGATTCTGTGGAGATAAAAAAGAGTACTGGCATACCTCGTAGTTTTATGGTCCCTGTTGAAGGGCCATTAGTACCTGGTGCCATGATGACTCCAGAGGGCCATTATGCAGTACCTGCCATTGATCAGTATGTAATCTTTTAAAATCTTTTATGCTTCATAACAACCTCTTTTAATGTTTGCTATAATGACTGTTAGAGCTAACTTGCTCACAATTCCAGTACTAATGTGGGCTTAAATAATATTACAATATTCTTCTCCTTCTTTTGCAGCCAAGCATACAAGGAGGGCAAGAAGGAGCGCCCTCCCTTTTCATCAGAGCCTATTCCAGAACCTGAAAAACCAGAAATTCCTGAAGATCTTCTGTGTTGTGTCTGTAAGGATTTGCTTACAGATGCAGTCATGATGCCGTGTTGTGGAAACTCTTTTTGTGATGAATGTAAGGCAACTAAAAACATTTTTTGTGCACATTTTTTTTCTTCTTATTTACTTCTGCTCTTTAGAGAACTGATACACCATTTATTTTGTGACTCTAGGCATCCGTGCTGTTCTTTTAGAATCTGAAGATCAGGAGTGTCCTGTATGCCATGAGAAGGAAAAGACTCCAGAAATGCTGATTCCAAATAGGTTTTTACGGAAACGTGTCACTGATTTCGGTGACACAACTGGCTATCGTAAACCACACAAGTCACAACCAACAACACAACAGCCACCTGTAGAACAAGTAGCAGCTCAACCAGATCATCAGATTCCGTCTGATCCAGCACCTGACTCGTCTTCATCGAAGCCATCGTCACAAATTGAAGGTTTGTGTCTCGCACGTATTTCTAGCTGTAACCTCTTTGATATCTTAAACTAATTTTGGCTCATATCTTGGCCTTTTATCAGGTGAAGCATCTTTGCAACGTCCATCTCCTCCACCATCACCATTCATCCAACCACCCATAAGTACTGGATCAGGCATCCCTGTCTTAGGAGCTCCCATAAAATCATCATCTCACCATTCAGATGTCACTGTAAAGCACTCAGTTGACCACCCACCCTCATCAAGGACAGAACCAGCCTTGGATACTAAGCAGGAATACACCCGAGGACATGCTAAACAAGATAGACAGCCCAGGGATAGGACATATGATAGGAAACGCCATAGGGACAGAGAGCTGGAAGAATCGCGGGACAGGGAATCGGAGCGCCCGCGGTCCCGCCGCTCTCCCCATCATACTCAACCTTCCTCACATGCCACAGGTGTTCCAGCTGACAGCAACCACAGCGTTCGGGACGTGCGTCGTATGGGATACCATATGTGAGTGTCGCCATATAATGGAGCTGCTGTGAACAACATGTAGGAAAAAACATCTATAATTCATTTTTGTGTGTTTTTAGGCATGAAGATAGAGCGGGAACACCCACAATTGATGAACGCAACTTGGATGGAGGAGCCAGTTTACATCATGCTCAAGCGGCTCACCACCCTCCTCCTCTTCACTATGCTGACATGTCCGTGCCTCCTCCTGCTGTCCCTGCACCATACCCTCATCCTGCATATGGTAAGAAATCAAATCATTATGATATTGTTTCTATTTTGGTCATTACTTAGCTATGCTGTTGGTGGAAGACTTGCATGAAGTGCTAGGCAGAAGGCCAAGTGTCAATAGACCTGTTCCAGTGAGGTTCACGATACTTGTGATGGCTTTTATATCTTCATATATAATATAAATTTTGCATGGAAACCTCACCAATCTGTGTGTATTTGACCTAATCCTTTCTTACTTAAAGGGCCTCAATGTTTTGCTGTTACACAACCTGTCTTTCCTGATTAGGGTAGTTGAACTTGCAGCATGCTCATACAGTATTTTCCCCCTTCATTATGTATTCCGCAAATTGCCTCTCACCAGATGCTTCAGACTACTTCTAGACTTTATATGTGGTTGAAGCTCCGACTATAACATCTCTTCTAGCAATGTATGTGTAGGTTTTGCATGCTTTTGAGATTGTTACAAATTATTTCTTTTTTCCCCAAGGTACAGTAATAGTGTCCTGTAACCGTGTGAATTGATCCAACAAACTTGTACTAATGCACATCCCACATGTTAACACTCACTCCCACTTATACATATCTTCCATACAACATGTTCATCCTCCACTGAAAATGTAGCATACCACATACTAAATGGAAGGCGTATACCAGACTACCGACGCCGTGGCGACAGAAGGGAGGGGCGAGAGCGAGACAGATACTCAAGACGCTTCGGGTGGGGGCGTCATTTTTGCCCAGGTAACAAGGGTGAAAGATCGTTTGAAAAGAAATTTGTGTGACTCTTGATGCACCTTGTTGTTCCCAGTTTTCTCTGAAGTCTCAGAAAGCACTGAGTATGTTTTGGTGCATACATAGCTATGTCTTTATTTTAATTTTAAAATCTAACAAGTAATCAAGCTGGGGCTGCATCTTAAATATCTTTTTGGAATTGTGCTGGAATGTGCTTTGTATGCATCTAAAGGTACTTTGAAGAATGCATATATTGTAAGTCTCCTTGCTAATGATTTTTTTTTTACCTCATCTCTATCTTGTGTGTGTGAAATTGAAATACTGGTTAGATGATAGTTTAAGACACTCGCTCTCACTGATATTGTGACTACATTATTTCAACATATTATCCCACTATCCTTTTGATTTTTGTGTTCTTTGCACATGCTTATTGGTGACTATGCCTCTCAATTGCATCCATTACACTAGTTTCTTTGGTTGCTTTAAATATTTAGCATGATACAGTATTAGTTCTGAAACCATCTGGTTAGGTAGATCCAATCCATTTCAACTTTGAAATTCTATTTTTTTCTCTGGTTTTTTTCCCCTCTTCTTCTTTCCCTCTCCAAAACTGCCATATCTGTTGAATTGATCCATTTCAGAAGTGTTGATTTACTTTACTAATTTAATTTTTGCTCATTTTTGTTGGCTTTATTTTCAGATCGGGCTCAAGCTCATCCTGGATATGGCCCTCAGCGGTGAGTCTTAATTTTTTTCATCTATGTTTGTGTATGTTAAGTACTAAAATTCTAAATGCCCATGTACCTGTGCTTGGTACTTGCCTCATGGGAAACCAGGGCATGCTTTTATTGTAAGTTTGCATTAATAACAATCCTTGAGCTATGTGGTCCTATTGTGCTTTGAAATTTTTTTGGCCACTGCTGTTTTGGTAAAACCAATAGTTGGTTTGACAGCATCAATCATGCACATTCTATCCATTGTTTCCTCCATTCTTTCACCTGACATCACTTATTGTTGATAGATTGGCCATACTTGACTGAAACAAATTCTTATCTTTACATTGTACTGTTATAGTACCTTAACTAATTTTTACATGCTAAACTTCACCAATACCACACCTCTCTGTATCAAAAAGTGTATTTCATCCTCTCCTGTGTTTCATGATTTCAATATCCTGAACTCCTGCATACATTTGGATTATTTCTTAAACTACTCACTGTGGTCTAATGTGTGGTGTCTTGGGTTTGGCTGCTGCCTTTTGCGTTGTGGTTCAGAGGCCTGGAAGATGGTTCAGGATACAGCCAGCCGGTGTCGGTTCCTGTTCAGCACATGTACATTACTCCGCCATCGTCTTTGCCTCCTCCCTCTGCTCTGGGACCTGTCAAACAGCCGATTCCGTTAGGGTAAGTCGGCTCGTTCCGACCTTGTTTGTCATGCATGTTTATTTTTCTCATTTGGTGTGTTGGTCTTCTCAATTCTCGTCCCACCGTGTGATAGTGTTGTCTCTGTTGGTGTTTTAACGTGTAGTTTGGTGGCACTGTGGATACTTCCTAAAACAGCTTGGTGCTGGCCTTCTTGGCCTCATTTTGCTCTTGTAGATTTCGTCTTCTTGCTCATTTCTTCATTTACATTGTATGCAACGGTCACTTGTTTGTCACTGAGAAATTCTGATTGTACTCTTTCTATCTTGTTGTGGCAAGGTACCGTTACATGCAAGAATTACTCTTATTCAACCTAGTCTTTCATAACTTGCCTCATTCCTTTTCTATTTTTATTTCCTACACTCATAGATAGACTTTGTAATTTTTGTGTTTACCATCTTCCTATATGGACTGGATATGACTTGTCATAGGAACATGTTGGTGTAAAATGTGTGAATGTGTTTGCCAGTAGGAAATCTTCATTTTTGAAAAACTGTTGGTGTTCTTACCATCAGAAGTCTTTTAGCACCAACCATTTCATTTTTTGGTTTGATTTCTTTCTTCATACCCCTGTGACCTTGTTCCTGTATCTGTTGATGTAGTGATTTCTATCTCATCCCTCTTGTTTTCAATTTTATTAACTAAGTTTATGTAAATTAGCATACGGTTCACGTAATTTTGTTTCAATATTTGTTATTGCAGTGCTTACTATGATGACCGAACGATGGCTTACTCTGTACCCCCTCAAGACCCAAAATATGGTAAGATAATGTGTCCATCATTACAACTTATGAAACTTTCTGAGGTAAACGTAATACTAAATTTGGTGTTTTTATTGCAGCATATCGAGATAACTATGACCGGGGTCCTGCACGGTACCCAGCTCACAATGGGAGCCAAGCAGGGTAAGTTCATTTAATTTTATATTTCTTTTGGTTACTGGTTGCTTTTATACCTTAAAGGGGGATAAAGATGGTTTTCTGTGAATGTTTTTTTTCTTCAACATATTTCCCTTAAATTCTACTGGAGGCTTAACGGGATGGGCAGATTCTATCTGAAATGGATCTCTGAAAAATTGCTGAGCTTTTCTGTTCTTTTGTCATTAATCTCTCTTTCTTTCGGGCATCTTTGTCCTTTGCCTTTTTTTTTTTTAACTTAAGTGTGTTTGTTCACTGGGCACGTTGTGTGATATGTGAATGTGTGTGTGTTTGTTGTTCACCAGGCACAATTTGGACCCGTTAGAAGAGTTTGAACGTAGATTGAGGATGAAAGAAGAGAATGAGAAACGGAGAGATAAGTTGCGCCAAAGGAGTCCACGTTCACGATCGTTCTCTCGATCCCGGTCCAGATCCCGGTCCCGCTCCCGTTCCCGCACACCTCGCTCGCGCACTCCTGTCCTGTCTCGGGTCCGCAGCCGCACCCGCAGTCCTCGAAGCCGCAGTCGCACACCGCGGCGGTCCCTCAGCCGCACTCCTCCTCTCAAAATTAGAAAGTTTACAAGATCACGCTCCAGAACACCCAGGTAAGATGACCTGGAATTATAGTAGTAGTAGACGCAGGTGAATGGAAACCTTTTGATCCAGCTTTTCCTGAATCGCTACTTGATTGTTTAGGAGGTCATGGAGTCGGTCTATCTCTCGAACTAGACGGTCGCTCACACCTCGTCGGTCTCGAACTCCCCCTCCAAGAAAGAGGTCTCGCACCCGCACGAGAACTCGCTCGCGAAGCAGATCCCGTTCGAGAAGCAGATCTCCCTCCTTCAGCATTAGTAGGTAAGTTTGGGAGCCAGTAGCATAGACCCACAAATTAAAATGAAAAGGATAATGAAAGCTAACAGGAGATAAAGGGTGGGGCGTTCTGTTTGATTGATGGAATTCTAAAATAAGGAAGCCTCCAAAAAAAACAACATGAGAGTTGTTTTGGAAGCACTCTATAAAAACCTTTGCAATCCACTCTTACACTCATGGCACAGGATGAAAGCTTTCTACACAACTTACTATTTCAGTCTGAGTTTGTTGGAATTAGTGTCACCACAATGTCTTCTAAATCATAATGTGAACGCTCCACATGCTTTCATTTGAGTGTGCTGTGTTCTGCCGTCTTTTGAAGGCTTTGAGGATGATATTTGCTTTTGCTTTAATGTGCTTTGGTTAATTTGCTGTTTTTAAAACTGATATAAAGATTACACCTCTTTTCCGTAATAGTTCCTGTTTTAAGCCTCTCTATTCTCTTTTCTAGGTCTCGGTCTCGTTCCCTGTCTCCACGTGAAAGACGTCCATTGTCTCCAAGAACCAGACGGGATATACATGACAGAGATGGTCCAAGAATGTTTAGGTCTCGAAGTCGGAGTCCTCTCCCAAGGTATTAACCTATTAGCTGCAAAGCTGGCTGTTAAATTGCTCACTTGAGTCCGTACATTTTATCTGATTGTGTCCTTCACATTTTAGATACTCTCGAGGATATCCAAGGGATGCACCTGTACCCTATGATTCTGAAGTCAATTATGGAAGAGGTCGTGGACGAGGACGAGGTGGCAGAGGGAGATCTGCTGGACCTGGCAACCAGGCTGGCATGCTCCCGTATCGCAAAGATTATGATATGGCACCAAGGGACAGCTATCGATATCCATCAGAAGGGCCTGTACCATACAGCCACCATCCTCAGCACACCAGGTATCTTAACGTACATCCTAGCCTTGCCCGACTGGGAGGGTATTGTCATCTTGGGTGTGCGCTTTCTTTCAGTAGTTTTATTTGTGTGGGTTACCATTTTCTTGAGCAAATACATAACATATGCAGAACTCTTCTGGAAGATTCAGTAAGACATGAATTGAAACTCTCAAATCTCCTTCTGAGATCTTGTACTGAATTGCATGTTTTCCCTTTAAAACCTAAAAAAACCTTAGGTTTGAGAGTGCTGCTCCAAATACTTGTTTATTGAGTGTTAGTTTTTAAATGTGTATAGAATTTTAGCAGAGTTTATTTTTCCTCTTGTTTTATGATTATGCAAGCCATACACCTCTCAGCAAAGATACCTGAAGCAACATGACAGACAATTATGAAAATCTTTTTCCCATTGGTTTTTAGAGACTCCTGTCTATCATACAAATTACTGCCACCTGTTTCATTTTATTATCTCTTATGGGTTGCAGTTTGCAATTCTTCAACTAATAATTTTACAAATGAAGAAAATTATCAAACAGTTAGCATTTTGATCACCCTGTTGGGTTAATGAAATTGTACAAACTCTACACAACAAACCTGTAATGATATGTTTCTTATGAATCCACATCATTGCATCTGTGAGGAAGCAGTCAATAGAATGTGGGCTTAAGTGACTTTTAGGTCTTAGCTAGTTTTCTTTTTACAGTCTTCTCTACTTTCAGTTGATGTCTTGTTAAATAGCCTAAATCAGGTCTGAAATTTTTCAATTTGTTGACTTATTGATTTGTTTTGTTTATTGTTCATTTATTCATTATGATCGGGTTAGCTCAAAACTGTGCATGTTGTAAGATCCGTACTCAATTTAATTGTTTTATGAAATCTGTATTCAATCGGTAGGAAGTATAGACTATTCAAGATGTGGATAATGGTAGTAGTGCTGAAGCATTAGGATGCCTACTGGTTGTATTTATTATTATTTGTTAACATTCATGCACTGTGATATTTTCCTGTGTATCTGTTGTGTGTCATATTAACATTCAGTTTTGTCCAAAATTTATATGGGTTGTTGTGCATGCTTTTAGCTAACTAGATATTTCTTATTTAAAACTGTAATACTAAAAAACTTTGGTACACACATCAGAAACTTACGTGGTGAGTTTTGTTATTGGCGGTGAGTTTGTTAATCTGCCCTGACACCATCCACTAAGGGACCATTCTCTGTTGCATTTATAATGTGTTTCTTGTCATATGTGTTCAGCAAATTCTGACTTGTTCTTGCCCGTGCATGCCTGACATTGATTTCATGTCCATGTTTTGTTTTTTGTCCGAAGCTCTGGGTAATACCTTCAAATTCCTTTATGACAATTTAGACTTACTTGAATAAGTATGCTATGACATTTATTTATTTTTTTAGTATGAGGTACATATTTTCATGTATCCTAAATTTTTGTATCAGATTTATTCCACTATCCATCTAGAACATCTAGAAGTCAGTTGCATAATGTATTAATTTTCAAACTTAATGTTGTAGTATTTTAGATTTTGACCCTTAATAGTCAATGGTTGAACCCACAAAGCAGAGGATGCATTTAAACACAGAAAGTTATCTTTCCTTCACCAATGTCTACAAATGTTACCTATACGAATAATTTTTCATATTGGGACAGCCCTTGTGGAACTGCTCAATGTTACACCTGGTACATTGGCAGAAATGTTGTCGTTGCAAGACTGCACTTTTGTGAATTAAGTGTTGCGATGTTCATTGTGTTGTTTCAATGTAGTTTTTTCTTTTTATTAATATTTAAGAAAATTGGGTTGTTACTCTTAGCCTTTAAAGCCAGTCATTCATAGTGCAGATGCCATAATTTCATCAATGTTTTTCATTCCATACTTGTGTCTGTTATGTCACTTTTCTGATATGTTGAGGTTTGGTTTGTTATGAGCTGTTTTTGGTTCTGTCTGAAATTCTCCGCCTCTGTAGAGTCCTCTTACTACTGTCGCTGAGGTCTTTTTCGGTAGTTAATGAATCTTATCTTCCAATGTCCTACCAAGTCATGTGCTTGGAAATGTATTAACTTCTTGGGCAATCCGCCTTATGAAGGTTTTTAATATGTATTCAGGGTTCATTTTGTGTCGAAAATAGAAAATAATGTGAGTCATGTTCCGAAAAAAATAAAATCATATTGGATTTTGTTAGTGTACATGTTACGGTTAATGTGCAGAGCCCGGCTACTCCTAAGATTAGCCGGCTAATGTTGAAGGTGATTGAAAAAGTGGAGGTGAAAGAGCTTTTTAAAATATTTTCTGTTCTGCAAATGGGTTGTGTTCCCCTTCTATTTAATGTTGTTCAATGGAAAAAAAATTGTCTGTTACTTTTTATTTTTGAAAAAAATATTTTACTGTGATATTGTTTTATTGTACTATTTGTGGTGTGTCTCAGTAACTTTGAACTGGTTCATGACAGCAAGCCTGCTCCTGACTATCCTTTGAATCAATTGCAAAGTGCACTGATAGTTCCTTGAATCCCTCTTTTTACTGGACTGGATTTTACTGCACAGCAAACTTTTGTTTGCAGCTGAAATAGTGGTACAAGCTGTTGAGTTTTAATTGAGTATAATTGGCCACATTCGTAAACAACTCAAACTACATACCAGTGTGACTGCCAACAGCAGTGACTTATAATTCATTGTGTTGGATGTTTGCAATTTTGCAAAGCCTTCCATCTACTAAATAAATCTCTTGCCAGATAGCAAAGCCATTTTTTTATCTTAGTAAATGAATTGCTGTGATATATCTGTGATACAAGGTTATGTAATTCTGTACCGTGCCATGAATAAAAAATCTCTTGATTGTTGATCATGGGTTTCATTGATTCAAATGAGCATAGAAAACGTGATTCTTATGCCTTTCTTTTTTACAGCATCCAAAGAAGATACTCTGGAAGATATTTTGTGAATCCCTGTCATCATCGCTGCAGTGGCACAGTTTTAAGATAAACAGTAGTGTTTTAAGACTCAGGATGTGCCACCTATTCAGCTAATTTGTTTTTTTTTAATAGGGATAATGATTCCAAACAATCATGTGGGATTTCCTGTGAACCTTAAGGAAATAATAGGAAAGATTTTAACAATACCTATTTCTACATAGCTGTCCTTTGAATTCATTGATGATGAGGTCGCCATCCGTACAACATATGAATATTATCGTTTGGTGGCCGTCACAGAAATTCAAGAATTTATGTGTATATTTTTCTAGCAAACTAGTCAGTCCCATAATGAGGTTTTTGAAGAAAACGCAGAAACACAAAAAGGCTAAACCTTCAGTCAGGATGTTTCTTCAAAAAGAGGAAGGAGTTTGGGAGCCTTCCGAGCTAATTGAATGTCAATGAATCGTTCTTTGCAAGAATCATCAGCTTAGGAATTTTCACTCTTCATCTTGATGTCTTCCATCATAGCATAAATCAATCCTTGTGTGCTTCTGCCTGATTTTTATAGGCAGGTTGATGGGTCTTTCTTAAAACCACCCACTTATGCTGGTGGTCGAACTTCTTCATGTTTCCTTACATAACATGAAAGGAAGCATGCAGAAGTAACTTAAGTTGCCTCTTGTTTTTCCTGTTGACTTGTTCCAAAGGGTTTATATGATATTTAAGCTTAGAATGTTAAAAGGTGAAGTTGCTTTCTGTCCCTTTCCTTACTCTAGTCTGACTATGTTTCTTTTTCCATAATTGTGGTGACTTCTTTTCATGTTCCGTGATAGATTTCTGATATTTTCAGTGGCATAGAATAGTAAACAAAGTATAACAAAAGAAAAATTAAAAGTTTCTTATGTTATCTTCACTGCGTATGCTTAGGCTCTCTGGCTTCACCTATTTCTAAATAACTCGGTAAACTTTGAAAGATTACAATATGCCAATTACTTCAGTACTTTTTCTCTATAAATTTTGCGCAAGTTTCACATTTGAAGTCTTGGCAGAAATTTCAAACTAGGGTGTTCTTTTTCCTGTAGCATAATCTCTTGCAATGGTGGAAGTCTTGTCCCTCTTTTCTCCCTTAATTAGCGGAAACATTTACGATGCCTGCTCACTAACATGATGATCCGGGACGGTTCACAACTCTAGTAAGAGAGATGTGGACGATAGCAAACGCAGTGACATGCACACTGCTGCTGCTGCTGGTCCTGCACACCCACCCTCTGCGACGCCGGCTCAGGTTGTTTTTCATTGTCGCAGGTACGGAGACAGACCCCTGCCGCTGGCTGCTCTTGGACCGCCTTCTGGTGGCGTCCCCGGTCCGGGACCTGCCCCGGGGCCCCTACCAGGACCGTACCGCCCCGCCAGGCTGCCGTCACCGAGGAGTGGTCGCTACGACGGGGACCCCCGGGACCCCCGAGACGCACCGCTGCTGGCGCAGTACCACCACCACCAGGCTGCCAGCGCCCCTGGGGCCCCCGCCGCGCTGCCGCCCGCCGCACCGGCCGCCCTGCCGTACCGCGACGACCGGGAGCGGGAGCGGGACAGCGACCGAGACAGGGACCGAGACAGGCCTAGTCGGGAGGCTGCCCCCCGCAGGGACAAGACGCCGCCGCCACCCGGAACCTGGGAGCCGGGCTGGGACCGGGACCGGGAGAGGCTGCCTGCCAGGGACAGGTCGCCAGCGAGGGACAGGACCCCGGACAGGGCCCCCGACAGGGCCTCGGACAGGGCCCCCGACAGGGCCCGCGCTGCCGCGGACAGACCTCGGTCCGCGGACCGTTCCCGCGACAGGGAGCCGGACAGGGACCGCGGACAAGGGCTGGACAAGGACCCCCTGCCACCGCCGCCCGGGGTGACCGACTACGATGCCCAGCGGGACCGCAGCGACCGCAGCGACCGCTCCCGCGAGACCAAGGACTCGAGGGACATCAGGGAGATTCCGAGCCTGGGACACCCCGTCCATGCTGCACACCCGGGGATGATGCTGCCACATCAACACCCTCATCCTCACCCCCACCCGCAACCCCACCCCCACCCCCACCAGCACCCCCAGGGCATCATGCCGGTGCTCGGCTGGCACCCCGGCATGCCCCCTGTAGGGCCCGTCCCCGTGGGCCCTGGTGGCCACATGATCCCGCCCCTCATGACCCAGCCCGTCATGTACGACAACCGGGACTGGGATCGGCTGCGGGATCGGCCCGACCGCCCTGACCGGCCCAGGAGGGATGACTTCCGGCCCAGGGATCGGGATCGGGACCGAGACCGCGACCGGGAACGTGACAGAGATCGCGACCGGGACCGCGACCGGGACCGCGACAGAGAGCGCGACAGAGAGCGCGACAGAGAGCGCGACCGTGACTCCCACCGCGGCAAGGAGCGGGACAAGGACCGCGACCAACACCGGGACAGGGACCGCGACAAGGACCGCGACCACCACGACCGTCCCAGAGACAAGGACCGCGATCGAGACCGAGACCGCGAGAAGGATAAGGACAAAGACAAGGAGAGGGAGAGAGAGAAGGGGGTACACCATTCGTCCAGCAGAGAGGGCCGCTCCAGGGAGGGCAAGGAAAACAGGCAGACCCACCCCCACTCCCACTCACGGGACGACGACAAGGACAAGGAGAAGGACAGAGACAGGGAGAAAGAAAAGGAGAGAGAGAGAGAGAAGGAAAAAGAAAAAGATCGCGAGAGGGAGTTGGCAAAGGAAAAGAAGAAAGAGAAGGAGGAGGCCAAAGCGGCAAGGAAAAAGAATAAGAAGGACAAGAAGGAAAAGAAGCACAGCATCAGCGAGAAGGACAAGAAAACGAAGAAGCACAAGGAAAAGGTGAAAGAGGAGTCAGTCGATGGCAAAAAGTCGGACAAGAAGGCTGCGAAGACGGAGGATGAGGACGAAGACGAGGTGGACAGCAGTGTCCCCACCCCCGGCCTGACCGAAGGCCACAAGGCTGACGGCGCGGCGCTGGCGGACGAGGCCGTGGCTGCGCCGGCGGCCTCCAAAGTGAAGGACGATCCACAGGTGCAGGAGCGCCTGCAGGAGAAGACCCCCGACAGGAAGGAGGCGGAGCTCTCACAGGTCGAGTCGTTGGCGGCGTCCCTGATCGGCAAGGAGCCCGACAGCACTCCCAGCGGTGTCGGCCTGCTCGTGGGACTGGGCCTCGTTGACAGCGGCGGCAGTGGAGGCGGCAGCGGCAGTGGCACCACCGACTCGCCGAAGACGTCCGAGGCGACACCGGAGCGACGCACCAACTCGGCGATGCCCGCGGAGCCCGACACCAACACTCCCAGCCCGCCCAAGAGCGGCGTGAGCGAGATGCTGGCGCCGCTGCCGGAGCCTTCCAAGTGGGAGCTTATGGAGGACGGCTCGAGCACGGTGTACGAGTCCTCGGGCCAGGAGAACGAGTCCAGCACGGAGCAGAGCGGCGGCAAGAAGGAGAAGGTAGTCACGTCCGAGGTGATCAAGCGCGCCGAGAACGCCATCTTCCAGAAGGCGAGCAACGCCATCCGGCCCATTGAGTCCAAGAAGAGCGAGAGGAAGGTGTACGTGGACAAGGAGCGTGACGGCAAAGACCGAGAGAGGGAGAGGGACAGAGAGAGGGAGAGGGACCGCGACAAGGAGCGCAAGGTGTCGTCTACCACTCCCGACCTGGCCGTCGCCGACCCCTCGCAACCCGACACCCGCGAGGCCAAGGAAATCAACAACAGCATCACCATCACTGTCCCCGTCCGCATCGGCGTCGGCACCCCTGAGGTGAAGGAAGAGAAGAAGGAGAAGTCCTCGCCAGTGCGGATCTCCGCCAAGGACAGGCTGGGCGGGCGCGTGGACGACGTGAAGGTGGAGCACCGCGAGCCCACCTCGTCGGGCCGCAGGGTAGTCCGCTACAGCCCCAGCTCGACGTCTGCTTCCGAGGCCGCGGCCGCAGCCGCAGCCAGCACCACCTCCTCGTCCTCGCGCCACCATCACCACCGCCACCACCACAAGCAGGCGGCGTCCATCGCCATCGGCCTCAACCCCGAGAGGCCGGAGCCGCGCTCGACCACGCCGCCGTCGTCGGCGGAGCGCAAGCACGCCGGCCACCGGCACACTAGCGAGGACCGGCGCCGCCTGCCGGAGAGGGAGCGAGAGAGGGAGCGCGAGAGAGAACGCGACAGAGAGCGGCGCCGCGGGCACCACGAGGACGCCTCCCGCGGGGACTCGCGGTCCGGTGACGACCGCGACCGCCGGCGGCACCACGATGAGGACCGAGACCGGGAGCGCGAGGACCGGGATCGCGGAGGAGCCAGAAGGGGCCGCGACCTCCGCGAAGACCTCGCCGACAAGGCCCAGGGGCACGTCTCGAGCCGGGTGGTGGGCGTTGTGCACCCTGTGGCCAAGGAGGCCCAGGAGGTGGTAGAGAAGGCCAGCAGCAGGTCGCTGTCCCCCGTCAGCCACAAGGCTCACGCACATAAAGTCAAGGAGGCCAAGAAGAAGCGGCGCCGCTCCCGCAGCTCGAGCCGCGAGCACACAAAGAAAAAGAAGAAGAAGAGGGACAAGAAGAAGCGTAAGAACAAGAAGAAGAAGGCCAAGAAGGTGGAGAAGAGCGACTCGAGTGACGACGACGATGACGATGAGGATTCCGATGAGGATGAAGAGGATGAGGAAGAGGAAGAGCAAGAGGCGCCCAAGAAGCAAGCGAAAGGCAGCAGCGCCGACAAGTCCAAGGAGGCCAAGAAGCAGGAGGCCGACAAGAAGATCCCGTCTGCCGGCGACAAAGCTTCAGCCACGGTCCCGGACGCGGCCTCGCCTCAGAAGAAGAAGCGGAAGCCCTCTGTCGGTGACAAGAAGGCCGGCCTGGATGAGGCCAACTTCGAGCCTGACTATGACGCGTCATCATCAGGTGAGAGTGAGGCTGAGGAGGGCGAGGTGGACAAGGCCGACAAGACCAATGGCGGGAAGGCCGTTGAGGGTTCCGGCGAGGGCGGGGCCGGCGACGGTGAGGGAGCACCCAAAAAGCGCTCTCGTTCCCCCGACGCAGCTGTGGCCGACGACAAGAAAAAGGCAAAACTGGATGTGGAGGGCGTTGAAGCTGACGGCAAGAAAACCAAAGACGTGAGCAAGAAGGAGAAGGGGAAGAAAGAGAAGGCCGCCAAGAAGCGGGCGAAGAGCGAGAGCTCCTCAGAGAGCGAGTCCAGTTCTGATATGGACAGTAGCGAAGAAGACAGCAGCTCTGACTCATCCGAAGAGGATAAGAAAAAGAAGAAGCGAAAGGCCAAACGGAAAAAGAGAGAAGAGAAAAAGAGAAGGAAGAAGGCTAGAAAGAAGAAGACTGAGTCTAGCTCAGACTCTGACTCAGACTCTGAGGATTCCTCAAGCAGTGATTCAGACTCGGGTAAGAAACACTCTGGCAAGTCAAAGAAAAAACACAAAAGGAAAGCTAAGAATAAGAAAAAGAAATCAAAGCATAAATAATGATAAGATAGTTATGCACATTTGTAAATTTTGAAGCGTACTTTTGGCCTAATTTTTTGTTGGGCTGTCGTCATATTTTATGAAAGGACTTGCTTGTTAGCATTTGCTCATGGTAAATAATTTTGTGTTTGATTATGGTTATTGTATCTACTTATTAATGCTGTGCATTGTTGAGTTTTTTGCTGTTTCCCTTAATTGTAGAGTACTCATTTGGTATTGTAATCTTCATTCCAAAAAAGGAAAGGTGAGCTGTGATTCAATATTATGACAAGGCTCGAAGAGCCTCGGCATTGAAATGATGTTAACATTATGATTTTGTGAAATTATTGTACCCTTCTCATTTTCATTGTACATAGGCTAGGAAACTCTCATTGTCATACAATGTCAAGAATTTCTTCTTTGTTCATAGTCTGGATCTGAGATAAATGACTGATGGCACAGAATTAGTGTCAAAAGGATTCACAATGTGTTCTGTATGTCCTTGCAATGTGCTCTAGTGATTTCATGTAGATCGATGCCAGTTACATGTGTACATTGTATTGAAAACAAATAAAATTATAATTTTCTATAGCAATACTCGAATTTTATTTACCCAGCATTGGAAGGATAAGAGGATAACACCAGAGTCAAGCATGAGATAAACAACATACAGTATTTGAGTGTTAATTCCCTTCTTTCATTACTATGACACGTGATGACGTTCAAAAAGTAGATAAAACAATAATTATGGGCCATGCACACAAAGAGATTTCTCCTCAAATCAGACAAAGCAAAGAATATTAAATGAGCATTGTACTTCTTGAGGACACTGGGTGGAAATGGTATGTGTTGGTTGGCCATATTATATGAGAAAGTGAGTTCAAGAGACATTGGTTCTAATCCTGATTTTTTTAAAAACTGTATTTTGCAAAATGCAAAAAACTGAATATGACGCAAAACGTGGACACGGACTTCATGAGAATCCCAGAAATAAAACAAAAACACAGGGGCTTGTTCATGATTCAGCTCTTTTGATTTTATTTTCAACCTTTCCACATCAATACAATGAATGAATGAAGTATTTCGTTGAGACAAATTTCAATACGTTAGAAAGGCACGGTTACGCCCTACATACACCGTTTCTCTTAAAGCTGGAAGCCACCCCCACCTACACCCAGGCTGCTTCTGCCAACCGCGTCGAACTTGTTGCGGAGGTCCGTGTCGCGACCACCGGGCAGGCCGGGGGCGCTGATGCCGGGTCCGAGCCGTGGGCTGCTGAGACCGGCGCCGGCCGAGCTAGGGCCAGTGTGGGCCAGTGCCTCCCACACCAACACCTCCGCCGGCCCCGGCCCCGGCCCCGGCCCCGGCCCCGGCCCCGGCCCCGGCCCCTGCGGTCCCCAGCCCCGGCCAAAGAGAGCCACCCACTCCACTGCCTCCACGGCTGTTGCCTCCCCTGCCACCTAAACCAGCCGGGCCGTCAGCCTCGTAGTTCGTGGAGCCATAAACGTGACCTCTGCTATCGCCTTTCTCTTGTGTTTGGCCTGGCCCTTGTGCCCCCGGAGTCTTTGAGCCCTGGCCGCGCTGCCCTAGCCCTAGCAACGAACTAAAATCGCTGCCGACGTAACCGGGTCCCAAACCCAGGCCGCTGGAGCCCTTGTTACCTCCTACGCCCGCCTGCTGCTGCTGCTGCTGCTGACTCCCGTGACCACCTTGTTCTGGGAGATAGCCCCCGTTAGAGCCCGCCAGTCTCAGTCCAGTGAGGAGGCCTAGCCCGAATAGACCACCACCATGACCACCTAGCCCTCCGCCGCTGTTACCCAGTCCTCCATGGCCACCTAGCCCTCCGCCGTTGTTACCCAGTCCTCCATGACCACCTAGCCCTCCGCCGTTGTTACCCAGTCCTCCATGACCACCTAACCCTCCGCCGTTGTTACCCAGTCCTCCATGACCAGCTAGCCCTCCGCCGCTGTTACCCAGTCCTCCATGGCCAGTTAAACCTTCTCCGTTGTTACCCAGTCCTCCATGGCCAGCCAGCGCTCCGCCGTTGTAACCCAATCCTCCATGGCCAGTTAAACCTTCTCCGTTGTTACCCAACCCTCCATAGCTACCTAGACCGACACCGCCCCCGTGGACACCCAACCCTCCATGGCCATTCAATCCTGCGCTGACGCTATCCCACCCTCCTTGGCCACCTACCGCGCCCCCATTGTTACCCAATCCTCGTCGGCTCCCAAGGCCGGCCGTCACGAACTGCGCGAAGGGGTTGAGAGGGGAGGGACTGAGGCCGAGGCCGCCGAAGGCAGACTGGCCGCGGTGCTGGTCCAGTCCGTGCTGCTGCTGCTGCTGCTGCCGCTGCTGCTGCTGCCGCTGCTGCTGCTGCTGCCATTGCTGTCTGAGGGCTCCAAGGGCTCCGAGGGGTTCTTGCAGTCCCTGCTGCATCATGTGCTGCAAGCCCTGGATGTACGGCTCCGCCATGTGCAGAAACTGGCCGGGCTGGAAGGGCAGGGAGTTGCTGAAGCCCTGCACCTGGCTGGAAACTTTCTCTACCAGGTCCTGCGCAGCGGCGGCATTTAAGTGGGGGATGAATTTAGAAATTATTTCCCGGGGGAGCAGGAGCATCTGTTTCCAGGCGTCGACAATGGGGCGGAGTATTGCCTGGATGTCGATGTGGGGGAACAGGTCCACCAGGGAGTGCTGATGTCCGAACAAGGACAGAATCTTGTCGAAGAACTTGACAGGGCTGGCCGAGGACAGGTCGTTCTGGCCGACCATCTGGGAGATGAAGTCGAGCGGCTTGTAGAGCTGCTGCGTGCTGAGACCGGGCTGCGACTGGAGGAGGCCCTGTAGGGCCTGGTTGTGGGCCGCGGGACCCAGGTGGGGGAACATGGCGGGCATGATGGCCCGCAGCGAGATCGCCTTGTTAAGGTCTAGCTGCGGCATCACTTTCTTGATCACGGCGGGCAAGCTGAAGGGGTCGAAGTGGTCGAAGGCGAGTGGGAGTTGGCTGGCGGATGCGTGAGCGTGACCCAGTCCCGAGCTGCCACCCCCGCTGCCCGGGGCCGAGCCCGAGCCCGAGGCCGGGTGTGCCCAGTGTGCCTGTGCCTGGTCTCCACCTTCCAGTCCGTAGCTGTAGCTGGGTATTGACTGGCCATTGATTGGAGCCGGGCCCGTCGGCAGCCACGGCTGCCCAGCGTGTCCCTGCGAAGGTGTTGGGCTGTTGGGCGCGCCCCAGAGGGAGGGGCTCGTCTGTTCCGAACGGGAGGAGAGAGCGCCGCCGTCAAGGAATGTCTGCAGTGGATGCTCGCCGCCCGTCTGGGCGAACTGTTGCGCCCCAGACGTGAGCTGACCGGGGCCGGGGACGGGGCGGCTGCCGGCAAACAAAGAAGTCTGCCCACCCTGTTGCGGACCCGCGGGTCTTTGTCCTGAGCCGGCGGGGCGTGTCCCCGAAGCCCCCGCAGCCCCCGCAGCCCCCGATCCTCCCAGATTCGCATCGGGCGTCTGTCCCAAGAATGCGGATGGAGACGATGGGTCTCCTGCAGGGCCCGTGTACTGGTTGGAGCTGCCTGACGTAGAGAAGTGCTGTCTCGTCTTGGGGGATTGGACGGAGGGGCCGCCCGCGCCATAGATGCCACTCGAGAGGTGTCCTGCGCCTTTGCCGTCACCACCGAGTCCGAACGAGTTCGACAGTCCCGAGAGACCGCTGCTGCCGCTGCCTGTCGCCGTGACGCCGCCGCCGAGGCCACCGTTCCTGCTGCCGCTGCCGAGGCCGAGGTCACCGTGCTGTCCACCGAGGCCGAGGCCACCGCGCTGTCCACCGAGGCCGAGGCCACCGCGCTGTCCACCGAGGCCGAGGCCATCGTGCTGTCCACCGAGGCCGAGGCCGCCGTGCTGTCCACCGAGGCCGAGGCCATCGTGCTGTCCACCGAGGCCGAGGCCATCGTGCTGTCCACCGAGGCCGAGGCCATCGTGCTGTCCACCGAGGCCGAGGCCGCCGTGCTGTCCACCGAGGCCGAGGCCGCCGTGCTGTCCACCGAGGCCGAGGCCGCCGTACTGTCCACCGAGGCCGAGGCTCAAGCCACCGCTGCCGCTGCCGCCCTTTTGGCTGCCCGGGGCCCCGTCGAGTTCGGGTCCAGAGCCACCGCCGTGCTGTCCACCGAGGCCGAGGCCACCGCGCTGTCCACCGAGGCCGAGGCCATCGTGCTGTCCACCGAGGCCGAGGCCATCGTGCTGTCCACCGAGGCCGAGGCCGCCGTACTGTCCACCGAGGCCGAGGCTCAAGCCACCGCTGCCGCTGCCGCCCTTTTGGCTGCCCGGGGCCCCGTCGAGTTCGGGTCCAGAGCCACCACCGTTTTCACCGCTTTGACCGCGTGTGAGCCCGCCACTGATTGTGTCGCTGTAGCCGTCGCCAGGCAGGGTCCCGCTGCCGCCGCTGCCTCCGCTGCTGCCGCTGCCGCCCCCGCTGCCCCCGCCGCCGTTGGTACCGAACGAGTCGAATGAGCTGCCGGGGCCGGGGCCGCCCCCAAAGGAGAAGTCCGCTGCACCGTGGCCATAATCGTGGCCGCTGCTGCCGCTGCTGCCGCCGCTGCCGCCGCTGCCGCCTCCGCTGAGACTGAGCGCTCTCCGGCGGCGGCTGCTGCCACCGATTGAGAAGCTCCCTCCGCCGATGTCGCCCTTGACCGGGAATCACAAAAGTATTATCCCCTACGTGATTCCGATATCATAATAGAGTACTCCGGAGAAGCCCAGAATGGAAGTAAGAAGTCGTAACGAAGAGGAAGAGAGCTGAACAAAGTACGAAAAATCGTGTTTTCGGGGCCCCGCTCTTCTTCAATTATCACTCGATTTCTCACACTTTGTGCATCTTTCTTCTTCTTCGTTACGACTTCTTACTTCCGTCGGACTTCTCCTGTGGCCCCCGCCGCTGCTGGTGCTGATGGCGAAGCCGTCGCCGCCGCTGCCAGCCGACAGCTCGAAGAAGCCTGGAGCAGGCAGCCCGTCCGCCGCGGCGATCACAGCCAGGGCGGCTATGAGCACCGCTGCCGTCGCCATGGTCTGTGTGAAGGTGCCTGGACTCGCCGGCTCGCTGCGAGTGGTCCTGCTCGGTGCCGGGGTGGCTCTGGTGCTGTCCCGGCCCCCGCCGGCCCCTTAAGTAGTCGGCGACACGGCTCACTTGCACCTGGCCGCCGACGCCGCGGTCACGGCTGCACCCCGAGCCCCCCGCCAGCAGCACGGCCCGCACGGACTCGATTAGGCCCCATCCGCGGCGACGTGCCCAGAGCTCGCGGGGCTCCGGGCTTATCTCCATGCTCCTGGTGGCCGTGCCACTGGTGCCACCCCGCGCGTCTCGTCTCTATCAGAAACTTGAAACCTCACAAAAAGAATGTACGGCGCGAACTAGACTAGCAGACCGGCAGTGCCAGCGGAGCCAGCAGAGCTGCACAAACATCATGTGCGCCAGAAGCTGTCGGCGGGGACTCCGGAGGTCGAGTGCTCTTTCGACCTACTTTGAGGATGAACGTCATGCTGGTTGTTTACCTACTTGCTCGCCTCCCCGTCTCGGCCACGTTCCCGCCCTCACGTCGGGGGCTTGGGAGTCGCAGTCAGGGCCGCTCCGCATTCACCCTTCATGCGGGGAGGGATACGGCGGGTACAGCCGGGGGGGTAGGCAGGCCCGCAACACAGCCGTGCGCGGCGGGTCGGCCCTCCCCGCCAGGCGCTAGATGCAGAGGGGCGGGCGGGGGGGGGGGGGCCTTTGCAGCAGCAGCCTCTGGTTGATGAAAGCCACGTTTAGCCGTGCATTTCTAAGCACTGAAGGCCTGGCCCATATAAGCGTTTTCTATTATTTATTTATTCCTGCATCCGGCACAATATGTCCTAGTTTGCTGCATGCAGTCGAGAAGATGTTGTTGATCCTCGCGCTGTGTTTGCTGGAAAAAACACGCCGCAGCGAGCCTCTTGCAGGCCTTGGCCCTATATGATGCAGCGGTACCAGAATTTTTCTTCAACGTCCGCTGTCGAGTATTGATTGATCTGCCCAAGAAAGCGGATTTTCCAGACGGCCACTATGCGCTCCATTATCTCCTCTACAATATTTCATGAAGTCCCTGAGAGAGAGAGAGAGAGAGAGAGAGAGAGAGAGAGAGAGAGAGAGAGAGAGAGAGAGAGAGGTTCAGGGAGGAGCCGGGATTGGCCCCTTTTCCCTCGCTGCTACCCCTCCCGTTCCCCCCCTGAACCTCAGACTTCCCCGGGCGTTCGCAAGTTGACGGCTGGCTTCATCTCGTTCATATCGCTCCAGGCTGACATTACACAAAGCGTTCAAGAAGCATTATTGTGTGATATCACACAAGCATGTCGCAGCCGCTGGACTTTCCCCGAGTCCTCGTTAGCGCGCGAGAGTGGTGCGAGGATGCAGGAGAAAACTCTCCCTTATGTGCAGCGGCGCGGGGTTGAGCCCCGCCGTGACTGCACTTTATCCAAAACTTGTTAAATTTGTTATTTATGGAAGGTGGTTCTTTTCCCTGCTGCTATTTTTTTTCACCCCATTTTTCTTGCGTTAAGCGCATTCGGACTGAAATGACACTTTTCCAGTTTAATTTTTAAAGAATAAGAAACAAGAGTGAGACACAACTTTGTCAAAACCAGCACGGTATTTGAACTCCGGCCCTGGCCTCGGCCTCGGCCCCGACCCCACCTGGGCTGGGCCCGTCTGGGCCCCGCGACCCGACCCTACCCGCCTGTTTGGCTGGCTGAGCCCTTTGCGACGAGGGGGTGGCTCTTGTGTGCAGAAGCACACGGAGCTCGGGGTTTACTCCAGAGAGCACGGAGCGGCACGGAGGGCTTGGTTGGCGGGCGTCCCACGCGTGCGAAAACGCAGTAAGTGAGGCAGCTTTCAGTGCGCAGAACGTTCTCGCCATTAATGGTTTTCGTATGACTGAGGCATCTCGGACCTCGGACCATAGAGGATGTTTACGGTCGGTGGTAGAGGTGGCTGGATCACTGAAAGAGCCCGGCCCAGACCTCAGCGGGACCCATTACGGAGATTGGGTCCAACACCGATGAGGCTCTAGTCCAGCGGCCTGTGTGTGTGTGGGTGGGGGGGGGGGCAGCAGTGCGGGGATCTGCACGGAGAAAAGAGATCAGTCGCAACTAATTTTTAAGTTGATTGCCAGACAAGCAGTAGATTTTGATTTTGAGAACTAAAATTTTGGCTGGGGGAACTAATTTATAGTGGAACTAACAAAACGCTAGTTGCTCCAACGATGAGGTTCGTTGCAGGAGCGAACAGCAGAAAAAAAAATTGCCTCGTGCCGGCACGCAACGAATCTCTTTGTTGGGAGCAACTAACGTGTCGCAGGTGCAGCTAACAAAGAGTGCCCCCAACAAAATTTTAGTTCACAGAACAAAAATTTAATGCTTGTCTGAAAACCAACCTAAAAGATTGGTTGCGATCTCTAATCTTTTCCCTCCGTGTAATTTCAGGTGGGCGGGCGGGCGCGCGCGGATCCAGGTGCAAACGAGAAACCTAACTTTGTTGGTGCCCGACAGCTCTCGCTGCGGCAAAAGCGCTGCGGCCCTGCGACCCTGCAGCCCTGCACCGCGCGCCGCACAACTTTATCACGGGCTCCTGGAACTCCAGAAACCCCAAGCCGAGCCGACCGCCATACCTGCATTATTGATCAGGACGGACGGGGACGGCCCGGACGCGAAACACCTGGCGAGGGGAGGCGGCGACGGATGGAGTGCATCCGAAAGAGCATCAGTAGGCGGGGGACCCGGGGGGACCGACCCCCGAGCCAGAGGCGAATGCACTGTGTGGTGTGCACTGCCCAACACGTCTCCTGGACTCGGCTTTCAACCCTGCGGATGCTTGACAACGCGAAAAACAATGAGAGAGCGTCTGGCGGGTCGCAGATTAGACCGCAGCCGCCCGAGTTCGCGTTCGCAGAATCGCCGACTGAGCGTGCAGAGTAATAACAGCAGCGACCAGAGGGCCGCGGCACCACAGACCATGATTACATCGGACGGTGAAATACAAAGCTACTCCGCACTGTGACTGGCCCGGACACACGCAGAAAGCAGAGAGAGAGAGAGGGAGAGAGAGAGAGAGAGAGAGAGAGAGAGAGAGACAGACAGACAGACGGACAGACAGACGGACAGATAGACAGACAGACAGAAAGACAGACAGAGAGAGAGAGAGAGAGAGAGAGAGAGAGAGAGAGAGAGAGAGAGAGAGAGAGAGAGAGAGAGAGAGAGAGAGAGAGAGAGAGAGAGAGAGAGAGAGAGAGTGACAGACCGAGAGACAGACGTGTTCAGCGGCTTGTCCTTGCTAATCTTATCTACGAATCCATGAGAGAAGGCTGCGCCTGCGCCCAGCTCAGCAACGCGGGACAGGTGGGAGCCCGTCGGGAACTAAAACGCTTAAAAACAGACTACCTTGTCAGAGGGTATATGGGATGGGATGGGCTGGGATGGGGGCTTCGGAGAGGCGCAAGTTTTCCTGGCCGACACCGGACTATGTCGGACAGTTCTCCATTAGACGAACATGCACATGAAGGGGAATGTCGTCGCGTCGGCACCCTCCCACGTTGGGGACGCTGAGCTGTCCGGTCGCCAGAGAAATAAAAGAAAACCAACCGCACGAAATCAATACATGTGCGAATTTAGGTCGATTTCTCGAACTCAATTTTTCGGTGAAAATGGCCAATTTTATGTGGTCAGCCCGAGCTGGTCACATTGATGTGCTTTGTCTCTCCGAGTGGTTCCAAATATCCTCCGAACGCTGATTGGCAGCGGCAGGATAACGCAGAGCCTATCGGGACGCACGTGATCGGCCCGCTCCCCGCGATACCGCGTCCCACCAGGGTGAGTAAAACAACAACAACAAAAGTAACGTTTTCTAAACTAAAATCACACTCCTCTCAGAGTGGGAGTTTTATACAAAACTTTTAAAGTGGACAAACTTTTTGAAGAGTGTATTAGTAAGACGTTAAAGTAAGCCCAAACCGGTGCCGCGAACAACAGCTAACAGAGAACTTGTTTTTGTGTTCCTTGCACTGGCAAAGGAAACGAAGGAATAGAGTACTCCGGAGAAGCTCAGACCGGAAGTCAGAAGTGAGAAGTCGTAACGAAGAAGAAGAAGAAGAAGAAGAAGAAGAAGAAGAAGAAGAAGAAGAAGAAGAAGAAGAAGAAGAAGAAGAAGAAGAAGAAGAAGAAGAAGAAGAAGAAGAAGAAGAAGAAGAAGAAGAAGAATGCAGGGGAAGAAATAGAGTATTCGGAACCCCGCTGCCCTTCAAAAATCACGCGATTTTTCATATTTTCTGCGCGGGTCTCCTTCTTCGTTACGACTTCTTACTTCCGATTCGGGCTCCTCCGGAGTACTCTATTGTCTCCGAAAGCTTTATGTGCCCACTGCAAGAAAGAGTTTGTTTCCGTTTCGCGCTGTCACAGGCAGTATATAGGGTCGGTACCTCCCCAGCTTACTCGGGTATTCCCCCGGGCGGCCTTGAGCGGTGAGCTGGCACAAAACCCCACCCGCCCGGGCCCGGGCACGCGCTGAGTCGGAGGTGGAGATAGTCTCCTCCCTTCTCTGGCGCACGGAGCGCCTGTTGGGTAGGCAATAGCGACAGCTCCACGCATGTGTGTCGTGCGGGCTGGCCTACCCGGCTTCTCGCAGGCGTCCGCGGCCGGCCTCGTGCTTGGACTGTTCAGAGCATTCCCGACTGCTCGCTCAAAGCGGGGGCTCGTCATGTTGGCAAGCTGAGCTGCCGCACCCAGAAAAATCGTTTCTCAGCTTGAAACTAGACTGAGGATTTTGATGAGACCATGGGGATTGGATGGAGAGAATATTCTCGATAGGCTTTTGATCCAATCTCCATGTTCTCAACATCCCCGGTCTGGTCTCAAGCTGAAGAACGATTTTTCTGGGTGTGCCCCTCCCAGCCGGCAGGGCGAAGCGCTACTCATGCAGCCCAAAACAGACGGAGATCAAAGGAAAAGAATGTTGTTCCGGAAGGCATGCAGATAAGGCCGCGTCGGCGTAACACCTGGCCATATCTCGTACGGTTTACAACCGCATGCCTTCTTGCCTTGTTGGTACGGATGAACCAGAATGGAAAATCGATGCCATCGCGCAAAAGCCAAACAGGATTTTAGGACCGTATCTCCTTGCCTTTGAGGGTGCAATGAGAGATTTTTTTGGGCGCTGGGCACAGGACGTTAGTTTAGTCCCCAGGCAGAAAGTTTGGGAACGCACTAAACGATTGGCGCCTGTGTCAAGAGTTTTGCTCCCGTGTCCAGCGTCTCGAGGCACAGCACTACACACAGTTTACACTTACGGACTAAATGTTTTAGATGTAGGGTCCAAGTCGAACGGTCCAGGAGCCAAAGATTTTTCTCCATGTGGAATATGACAGTGACAGTTTTTGCACGAGTGCTCCTCTCCTATCAGCCTGGCTCCAGACGGCGCTTTTCGTCGGCTGTGGCGATGCGTTCTGACGTGCTGTTTGGGAGTCAGCGTTCACGCGCCACGTCGCCACGATCATGTGACTGGCTTGTTTTGGTCGAAACGAATGCAGTGCAGAAAGCACGGAGACAGCCGAGCTGCAAAAAATAAAATAAAAAAATGAAAATTTATTTGGGAGAAACTATAATATTACGCGTCAGCTGGACAGTAAAACTGCAGTTTCAGAAGCTACAGTTTTAGTCCTACGGTTTGAGCTGCACCAGTTCCACGACAGACCCTCCGGCCCGGCGTATAATGCGCTCGGCATCGAGCCCCTTGAGTTGCCAAACGAGGACACTGCGGGTGGTGCTTCAGGCCTGTTTCCGGCCTCCAGGCGGAGCGCCTCTGCCAACGGGCCCGACACGCCCCCGCCCCCGCCCCCGCTCCTGCCGCCGCCGCCGCCTCCGCAGGGCAAGCACCCAAGGGGGAAACAACTCGAAAAATCGGTGTCTGTCGGATTACCATTACCCGGATTACCCGTCTTACCCGTCTTACCCGGATTACTCGGATTACCCGACGTTTGTCTGTCGGAGACCAAGGAGTTGCTTCCCCCTTGCAAGCACCCCAGTCCGTCCCGTCGCTCGCCACTCACCCACGAGAGAACACAAGCCGACGCCTCCCTTCCGTTCGGCCGCCACCACACGACGCCACACATCAAAGTCTTAATGGGGTGTTTTGTGGGCGATGCTGTTCAGTGCATGGACAGCTTTGCAGATGCATTACAACGCACAGAACGTCTCATTTTTTACCCAGAGCCCAGAGCAGGGCAGATAATTATGCGTAGCTCATGAATATGCACAGGCACGTCACGCATGAAATTCTACGTAAGAATTATTGAGTGTGTGGAGCGTGAAGGATTATGGGTAGCAGCGAGTACTGGCCTCTGCTGTTGTGGTTCAATAAACCCCACACCGCCACGCGGAGGGTGAAGGAGGGAAGAGAGAGAGAGAGAGAGAGAGAGAGAGAGAGAGAGAGAGAGAGAGAGAGAGAGAGAGAG
Organism: Odontothrips loti; assembly: GCA_038380765.1. Classification (NCBI taxonomy): domain Eukaryota; kingdom Metazoa; phylum Arthropoda; class Insecta; order Thysanoptera; family Thripidae; genus Odontothrips; species Odontothrips loti. The sequence continues at coordinate 8,343,863 of CM076249.1, forward strand.
AGAGAGAGAGAGAGAGAACGAAGAAAAGGGGTTGGTTGAGGTAGACTTTTCCTTTACGTCAATATCGACTTTGAAACGTCGGCCAGCATGACGGCTTCATGCTTTAAATCAACTATTTATTGGAGGTGGATTTGTTGGCCAAGATGGCCACCGGTGGCCGAAAATTGTGGCCCGGTACCCCCTTATACATTCGGAATAGGAGTTCGAGGAAAACCCAAGGGAGAATAGAGATGAAGTGATGGAGCTTGGGTCTCGCGAAGTGGCGTGGCGCGTGCGCCCCTTGGCAACCAATAGGGCTGGAGTAGGGGTGGGGGTGTCCTTGGATGTGGGTGTGTGTGTGTGTGTGTGTGTGTGTGTGTGTGTACGTACGGGAGGGGCCCGTGCCCGCCCCCCGTCCTCCCCTCGCTCCCAGAGACAAAGCTTCTTGTATTTTGTGCTACCGCCGGTCGCCGCCTTCTCCTCAGACCGCTACGCCCCGCCGCGCCGACTCGGCTCGCCGCTCGCCAGTGCCGGCCCGGTTTCAGTTCGGTTCGGTGCTGTACAGGGCTTTTAGGTGCGGTTGCGGTGGTCGGTCCGCGAACGCCGGCAGTCCCGGCGGGCTGCCGATCCGACGGAGCAGCCGCAGGCCTCAGCCACGTGGAGGGGGCAGGCAGGGGGAGGGGCTGGGCGGCGGGAAAGGAAGGGGGGGGGGGGGGGGGTGCTGCTCGCGACGCGCCGTGCCGGCAGCGGACTGGGCTCAGAGCCGAAGCCCGAAGCCGAGGTCTGGTTTGTGCGAACGGGCCGTCGGGCCACGCGATCCGTCTACGTCACGTCATCGGCGGCAAGTCCCGGGGCCCTGGGCGGCCTGGCTCGGCAGCACGGCCCGGCAGCGGCAGCACAGCTCGGCAGGCGATGAGTGCTGCGCTGTACACACTCTCCTCTGGCCGCCGTGCGCCTTGTGTGATTGGGACCGCGACGCGCGCGGCAGTAGGAGTGGCGTAGTTTGCCGTGCCGGGAGTGCGTCCGCGAAGGCAGCCGCCGCAGAGCACAACAAGCCGACAACACGCGGCCACCGGCCCCGTAGTGTAGCGTCGTGAAGCGTGACGCCCGTGCGTTGTCTGGGTGCGTCGCGTCGCGTCGCGGTGTGTGTGTGCTGCCGTGCGGTGCGGAAGCAGCCAGCCGGAAGGGAAGGGGTGAGGGTGAGGTGCTCCCAGACCTGTTGCGGGGCCTGCGCCTCCCTGCGCCTGCCTGCGCGCCACCCTGTGAGGCCCGCCGGCTCCTGACCGGCTTTTGGCGCCACTGCAGCCGCGGCCCGGCACCGGCCACCGCCACTGTCCAGTACTGAGGTGAGCAGAGGACGCAGACATCACTGTTTCAAACAATCATCACTGTTAATGAAATTGCAATGACGATTAAAAAAAATAAAATTGCAATGATCATTGCAAAATTCTGCGACGATCACTGCAAAATTTTGAAAGTTTTGAAAATTATTCGTGAAAATTATTGCCCTAGTCTAATGGAAGCGTCATTATAATTTTTTTCTGGTTTTGTTTTTGCAATGGTTTTGCAATACAATATCATTGCGGAATTTTCGCAGAGTGATATAATTTGAATATACGCACACAGTGATGACCTCTTATGACCTTTTTTTTTAGCGTTTATTTTTCTGATGCGCTCTAATGGGTCACGGCGTCGCGCGATGATGATTGTCCATAAATTCTTGAACAGCGAGGTGTTTTGTGTGTGTTGGCGCGTGCGTGTGCGAACGGGCGCCCTGCCCCGCCGCGCCCCGCCTTGTGTGGTCGGCGACGCTTAGCTCTGCCTTTCAGAATCCTTATCGGTCTAGTCGACTGGTACCTTATCTATCGCTCACGGCCCGCTGCTCGCGCCTCCGCCCCGGCGCGGCGCTGTGATGCAACAAGCAGTACATCCACCGCCCTACCCGCTCCAGCCCGGTGTGCCTCATTATAGCAGTATATTGCTGCCTAGCATTTCAGTAAAATGGGCGACATCGCCGTTGTTGTGTCCCGGGCCGCTCGCTGGGAGGCGCTCGCAATACAGTAGCGCCCTCGTCGCTTCGACGGGGAACAAAATGGCACGCGTAAACAATAGCGAGGTTGGACTCTGCTGTGAACGAACGTCTGGAGCGGTACGATGCCGGGCCGGATGAGGGGGGAAGAGCACAACCGTGTTCCAAGAAGTGAAGCAGATCCACTGGCATGCTCTCTGCGGGGAAGCGTTTAGGGTTGGAAAGAGGCTTGCGCGCAGCTTTGTGGCGAGGGGGCGGCCACTCGCGTTTTGGTCGGGTCGTCCTGGCCTGCCATGATGATATGGTTTTATCATCAGAGGGCTGATTGCGAGATAAGGAACTCGACGCCCTTTTCTTTCATTAGTTTCACTTCGGCACGAGCTGCCGGGTCGGTGAGTAGCCCACAGCGGCGAGCGGCGGGGATACTTGTTAAAATGCCAGGATCGTGGGAAACGGACAGGATGAGCGCCAACAAGGACCGCTGGAGGCCAAGCTGCCCTGCCCAGCCCATGCCCAATCAAGAATACGGAAAACCGCAACTAACCGCACTCTTTAATATTAAAAAGAAACAATTTTGATCTTCAGTTTTTGAGCTGCTCTGATTCATGGAAATCTCCTCCCCCCCCCCCCCCCCCCGTGTGTAGGCTCTATACATGGCGAGCAACGAGCGACGCGCCTTCTATTTTTATCAACACGGTCTTAGCCATGCCAGTCCTTGTAGCCTTTCTGCTGTACACAAACTCTCTCTCTCCCTTCTATCTCTGTCGCTCTCCCCTCTATCTCCCGCTCCCGTTCCTCTCCGTTCCTCTCTCTCTCTCTCCCTCTCTCTCTCTCTCTCTCTCTCTCTCTCTCTCTCTCTCTCTCTCTCTCTCTCTCTCTCTCTCTCCCTCTCTCTCTCCCTCTCTCTCTCTCTCTCTCTCTCTCTCTCTCTCTCTCTCTCTCTCTCTCTCTCTCTCTCTCTCTCTCTTCTCTCTCTCTCTCTCTCTCTCTCTCTCTCTCTCTCTCTCTCTCTCTCTCTCTCTCTCTCTGTCTCTCTCTTCTCTCTCTCTCTCTCTCTCTCTCTCTCCTCTCTCTCTCTCTCTCTCTCTCTCTCTCTCTCTCTCTCTCTCTCTCTCTCTCTCTCTCTCTCTCTCTCTCTCTCTCTCTCTCTCTCTCTCTCTCTCTCTCTCTCTCTCTCTCTCTCTCTCTCTCTCTCTCTCTCTCTCACAAGCTGTTGCCCGGAGGCAGCTGGAGCAGATACGGTACCGCGCCCGGCCGGCGGCACACACGCCCGCAGCTCACCCGCAGCTGCGCTGCATCAAGAGGTAGATTAGGGTTCGGGTCGAACCCAGCCGAGTCGTACTAGAGCCCTTGCCAGGACAAGGGACGCCCTCCCCTAAAGGCGGAGCCCGGCGGACAACAAGAAGGCATGCCGCATGGTAGCCAGTGCCCCACGGCCAGACCTGACCCTATATACTCGACTCAAACTAGAACCCGCCTGCGTGCTGCGCAGTGCCTGGCTGGCGCCCCATTGCGCCCCACACAAACAGACCCCACATTGCTCGAATTCCACGCGAAAATACAAATCACTGCTGTCCACGGTAAAAACATCGCCTAGGAATCCTAGGGGATTTTGTCAAAACCGAGACAACTTGACCCAAACCTAGGAAGTCCCTAGGAGTTGGTTGCAGATTCCTAGGGACTCCCTTGGAACTGGTCTCCTCGGTCTACGTTCCTAGGGAGTCCGTAGGAAATCGGCACGATTCCTATGGAATCCTTAGGAATCCATTTCCAGGGGTCCGGAGAAGAGCCGAAACGGAAATAAGAGAGGGGAACCGCAGCAGCTCTCGCTGACGATGTGTCACGACCATTTGGTAGGGTCGCACAGCACAGCGCACCAACCGGGCGGCCTCCGGATCTACTTCCGAGGGCCCCGGTTAAAACAGTCTGCAAATATTTGCACGCGTGTAGAGCTGAGCCGCCGGGCCCAGACCTTGCACTCCCAGCATCCCTCAGTGTGAATTCCCTCGACGTGATTCACTGAAAACTGTCTGCAAAGAGAGCCCCTGGGGCGGGCACAGGGTATTTCATTAAAGTGTGGATTTCATTCTCAGCCATTTGCTGCTACGCTCTCCACCCTTCCCCCTCCACTCCCTCCCGTATTTCATCTCTCTTTGCGATGCTGTGCCGTTTCAGGCACTGTTACCTAGAACCGCTTGTTGAGTTGTGAACGCCGAGTGGGGTCCGACCCGAACCGTACCCTCAGTGTGTTGATGGTGTTGATTGTGGCATCTGACTTGTACCAAATTCCAAGTTTCAATCGATGAATGGGGTAAAAGGCCTTTCCAGAACCCCATTTCCACTGCAATTTATTGGGGACTTTTAATCTCGAATGGTGTATGACTGTCTAAAATATGTATTCACTAATTGTATGACTCGGACCCCCTACAAAACAACTAAAAGAAATTAAAAAGGACACCATTATTTTTTTTAAAGTTACTGAATTGTTTGTAGGGTTGTCTACGGTGCAATTTCACGTCGTGTGAGCGTCACAAATCGCTTGCAGAGCATCAACAAACTCGGGTGGGGAAGAGGGGGGGGGGGCCTTCAAAGGGCGCGCAGCGCCCGTCCGCTGGAACCGAAACACGAAACCAGGGCTGTCGCGGTTTGCTGAGGGGGTATCCATGTTGTTACGGCTCTTCCGTGTCAACACTGTGATATCAATTCCCTATAGGACGTAATGGGTTCCGTTATTGGAAAATTAGCCTGTATCGCAAATAGTTTGTGATGCAGTGTATTGAAAACGGTTTGCGATAACGGGCCCACTTCGCCTGTGGGAGAGTGTTTCATTATTCACTGCAAATAATTTGAATTTCAAATTTAAAATCAGTGCAGCGCCTATCGCCCTCGGGGCCGCGGCCCTCGCCTCCCGGGCAGCTCTCGGGCCGAGCGCCCTACCCGCACCACCCGCACCGCCCGGGGACGCGTCTCGTAATGAAGCTCACCGGCTGCTCCGCTCCAGCCAGCAAGTCAGTCAGTCAAGGACTTTGCTCACCGCTCTCCCTCCGCTCGGGTCGATGCCGGAGCATCCATCTTTGAGTTGAACCAGCACACGTCTAAGCATTATTGCGGAGGCTCCCCGCGCAGTTAAACTCCATAGTTAAACTGCATGGTTAAACTTAAACTAGCGTCCTTTTAAGGGCGTGTACCGAGACTCGCGCTGCACCGCTTAGCAAACCAGACACCTCAACGATAGCCATTCGTCGCAACGTCGTGCAAAATGTAGTCGGGAAAAGTCAACAGGAAGAACACAATCCAAATGTTGACGGCGGCGCTCGCCGCGACAGCTGCCCGCACCCAAATAATCATTTCTCAGCCTGAGACCAGACCGGGGATTTTGAGAACATGAAGATTGGACCAAGAGGGGATCGATAATTTTGTCGAGAGATTTCTCGGCCCGGAGTCAGCCCGGAGTCAGCCCCAAATGTTTTCACAGCCCGCTACGTGCTCCCGCTCCGAACGCGGAGTTTGCCTTCACACAGGCTGCTGTGACAATACGCCGGAGGCAGCCGGAGGCAGCCTCGGGCCCGACCGAGCGCCGAGGACCGTGGCTCTGATTTCATGTTCCACATTGCCGCGTTATTGCAACATTCCCCCATTCCATGGTATTCAAGATGTGCTCCTGTCGTCCTCCCTGCGCGCAGTGCGATAATGGGTTCGGGGTCAGCTGATCGATCCACGCAGATATACAGCGCGGTCAGAAATTAGGGGTTTCAATTACTCTCAATAGTTGCAGTTTTTCGTGGCCCTTTTTATGATTTTCTCCTGTTTCTGCTCCAACGGGGCAACGCGGCATGCATCTGGATGCCCCTCTCCACTCTCCCAGACCGACCATGGTCCCCTTCCACTTAAGTTCGCTGGAGGGAAAATTCTCCCTTTTTGCATACCTCTACTTTCATTCAATCACCCTGTCTCCTTCTCCCGCCTCTCTGGGATATTGCGAGAGATTGAGAGCACGAAGTGAGATCCTTTCTCGGTACTCGTGTAGGGGTGGTGAGCATTAGTACCACGACGCCTCGAAAAAAGCCTTCTTGATTTAAGGCACGAAAACCTTCATTGATAACCATTTCCTTGATTCAATCCAAATTTGCCTTGAATCAAGTTTAATCGCTTTGAATCAAGTCTAATTTGACCTTGGCTGGATCAAGTCTATTCAGACTTGATTCGAGGGAACATTTTTCTAGGTCTAAACTAAAAGTAGCCGTAAACCAAAGCTTTAAACTTAAATCAAGTCTCATTTGACTTTCATGAAATCATAAGTTGACTTCATCTTTTCGAGACAGCGTTTTTCTGGGTAGAGAAAGCCGTGGAGGTGGATACTTTATCTTTGCGCCACACCACTCCACGTGCCGTCTCCATCTTTGACACGGTCCAAGCGTTCCTTGGTTGTGCTAATTTTTGCTTCGAACGAACTAACGCGACTACCGCAGACACTGCTGATCTTTGCCCGTGGGCGCCGCGCGTTGTGTTAAGAGCTAGTAGAGCCGACGTTTGTGGAACTGGCCGGCGCGCAGACGTGTGAAATGCTGGCAGCAACATGACACGGATGCCAACTCCGCCGGGCCTCCTCCCTGCGGCAGGCTGGCAGCGACCTCGGCACTCTCAGAGAAGAGTCACCAGGGTCGTGGTCGGAGCTCAGGCAGCGCGGGTGCGGCGTAGAATGAGTAGAATGAAACACTCCCCCGCCTTACACCGGGGGCAGCGCGGGGCAGCGGCAGCGTGTCCTTGGGCAGCCTTGGAGGCGGGTACACGCGTCCCCAAACTGGCCGGGATCAGAGAGAGAAGGACTGTCTGGTCCCGGCGAGGTCGCGGCCGTGGGCAGGCATGGAGACAAGAGGAGGCTGTAAGGCCGCGGTAGGCCCGAAAGAGGCGCGCGTCTCGGGACATGTCAGCCCTGAGGGACACGCCCCAGGTATTGACATGACTGACAGTGCGTCGCGAAGAAGAGTTTTCTCGTCGATTTTCATGTAACTCGGTAGCTGTCTGTTTACACCGCATATTACGATTACCACTTTTAGTTGAGCCATCATTATTTTGGACAGGCCCTGTTAGGGGCTGGCATTACCGTTCCCCTTGTTCGCAGCTTATTTCGCAGCTCCTTCGCAGCCCTAGCTGCGTCTGCTCCCGCTCTCACACGCATGTGCGTAAGGCTCTCCGCCCCCAGCCTTCCGCTCCTGCCCTGCCCTCGTCGGCCCTCGCGCACTTCTCAGGAAGGGAAAAGACACAAATAGCTTAGCTTTGTTTCCAGGTCGTAATATAAAAGTGTTGTGTGAAATGATTATAAATAACAATTTTGTGGCGTTGAACTATGCCTACAATCCCCCCTAAATAGTTTATTATCATTTTCAATTTAAAACGTTGCAAATAAAAACATGCTTACATAAAAGTCGCAAATGAACACAAATATTTATGCAGAAGCCGTTGAAACATTGGCTAGCGTTCCAAATGTGGGCCTGTCACGCAGCAGCCTCTTTAGTAGCTGTTTTTTTTTGTTGCCTTAATTGGGAAGTTATTAAAAACTGTGTCATAATTTTGGGACGAGACTTTTTTTTTTTCGTCAGGCGTCGTCACAAAATGTGTTCGCTCTGTTCCCTTTTCCAACCTACTGATGAGCGCTGGAATGCGAAACCGTATCTGCGGGCGGGGCGGAGGGTATGCCGAGCATGCCTACCGTAAGCCCCAGCCTAAGCAAAGGGAGGGGGTGAATGTGCCAAAGAGGGAGTGAGAGCGAGGACGGTAGATTTATGCTAGCGGCGCCTCTGCTGTTTGCCTCCGCCTCAAACAAAGAATGACGACACAGGTAAATCCTCGCATGCCCCCCCCCCCTCCATGCCGCTGCCGCCTTCTGTGGCTGGGCAGCGCGGAGCACCGGAAAACATATGATAGGATGGGAACCACTCGGCGGGGCGAGGCTGGACCGTCCGTGGCGACGGTCTCGCTGGGGGATTCCCTCATACGGAGCCCGTGCCGCGCCACACCTCGGACCTTGGCGGCCTCAGCTCGCGGCCGGCGGCTGAGTAGTCTTCGCACAGAGGATGAATGAGTCGTGATCAACGACCAATTTCGGGAGGTTGTTTTGAATCAGTTATATGATTTAAGATACCTGTGTGTGAATGGTGATGAAGGTGGTGGTGGTTGGTCTGATTGTAACCCACACTGGAACTGACACGATGGTGAACATCTCTCTAACGGCCCTCTTGCCTGCTCTTGTTCACAGGACGCTGTGACTGGGTGGCGAGCTGAGTCCCGCCATGCGCTGCGCCTCTTCGCCATGAAGATCATCACTGCATTGAAAAATTGGGGTAAGCGTCCAGAAGCTGTTGCCCGTAAAAAAAAAAAAAAAAAAAACTTTCTTTGATCATTTCTAGTTTTACCTTGGAAGTAATTTAAGACGGGAGACTCTCGAGTCTGCAGTCAAATGTACAGTGTCCCAAAGAGCGAAGAGATTTGATTCAAGAAGATCGCCGTTGATTCCGTGCCATTTCGGTGCCTTCACTCGCAGGCGCTGTGTGCCGATAACAGAGTCCGACATAGTATTCGCGGCGAGCGCCTGGTGGGGGGGGGGGGGGGGGCAACGTCGGACATCATTAGACGCGTGTCGTGCGGGCTGGCCTACCCCCAGGCGCCCTACTTGTTGCTGAGCTCGGGGCGAAGAGCACACAGGCATCGCACAGCCCCCCCCCCCCAATCTTCATACAAAGAAACTTCCCCCAACTCCGTAATAGACTCCCGTAGTTGGCTTCCCCCTCCCTGATCCCCACTCACCATCAACGTCTACCTCACCCCTCCCGCACGGGGAGCAGCGGGGAGCCGATTCACGCGCCACAAGGGTTTTGAAAGCACAGACCCTGGTGCGAGACTAAGCAGCTACCTGTGCGAGGCTAGAAGCAGACGCTTTGTCCATCCCATAACCTTACTTGTCATAATTGAAAGTATCTATTCTCAGCTCGAGGCTTTCTATACTTTTACACGGTCTCTGGCTAGTATGAGAGAGATAACATTGGCAATAAAAATAGTATATCAACCAGTTTAAATCTGCTCCCCGTGCGGGGGGGGGGGGGCGCACGAGATCATGGTGGTGGGGGCTGGTGAGGTAGCAGTGGTGGGGGAACCCAACTACGGGCGTCTATAGGAATGGTGCCCCTCAGTTATTTGGAAAGAAAATGTTGTGTGATAGAACCGCGCCAAGAGACAAAGACCTGCGTGTCCACCGCGCACTCTCGTAACGCTTTCCACTTAGCGCCCCATCTGCGACGCCCGCAATTGCGTAATCACCCCTTCCCCCTCCTCATTTCTTCCCCTCTTCAGCGGAAACCTCCTCCCAGAATCCATCACAAGCGCAAATGGGTGAATATTGAACCTGTTTCGGGCGCGACACCTAGATTATGGTTAATTTCGGGCCGCACAATTTTTATTTTTTGTGTTTAGTTGACTAGCCAATTAAGGCGACCATGTATTTCGTCTTCTAGTCTGTGACGACTTGTTAGCGTATTTTCGTAAGGGATGGCGATAAATATTTTTTTACACGGCGATATGACATAACGTGGCATCCCTGTCACTGTCACCGTCTGTATTACTTCAGCTACGACATGGTCAGCGGGGCGGACAGGCTGACAACAGAAGTATTCTAACATTGTTGTTCCATTCCAGGCCAAATGAAGTCGAAGAGAGAGGAGGGCAGGGAAAAGAAGAAGGAGAGGGAGAAGGACAACACGACATGGACGGCAGACGGCAAGAGTGTGACAGAGACGCCGGCGATTGTCATCGGCAGGTAAGGACATCGAGCCGCACCTGAAATGCGTCCACTTTCCAGTCCTCTGCCTTCCGATCACGGCCGGAAAGTAGGCCATCCCTGTCACCGTGAATCATTTTCCAGTGCGTCTTCTCCCTGCAGGTCACCGGCATTGTCGGCAGAGGAGGGCCGCCTCCGGAACACGCCTAAGCCTCCAGGGAGCTCCGAGGGGGGTGGCGTGGGGGCTGACGGGGAGCCTGAAGAGGGGGCCGCCAGGAAGCCCGCGCCGCCCGCGACCGCCCCCAAGGCCACCCCGCCGGCCGACCCACAGCCCGCCTCCCCCACTGAAAATGACTTGGACAGGTGACCGAGCGCTTGAGGCCGCTGTGTTTCCGAGATATTCTTTTTTGACAAACAAATGTTTACCCTCCGTTCGTCCTATTGTTCGCAGCTGTCACGATTTACTAACGCACTTCGGGAAACTAAATATTGAGTAAGTGCCGATTGTCGAGGAAATTGTAATGCGAAGCCCGCCTTGTTTACAACACGGACGCCTCATGTCAGCGGACCTCGATTCTAAACGTGGTTTTCCTTCACAGTCCGAGTGAGACCTCTGAAAGCCCGACACCAGATCCCAGACGTGAGGACCCGGAGAGGAAGGCGGACAACGACAAGCACGAAGATGATGCCAAAGACAGAGATGAGGCGGAAACGAGGAAGAAGAAGGAGACGGAAGACAAGTGGACGAAATACCGGGCAAAATTTGGTGAGAGGTGTAACGGACCTACGAAACGTTACGTGCGGGATTTGCACACCCAAGAGGCTTTTTCCTCCGACGGGCTGTAACAGGGCGCTCCGTCTCTGCCTTGTAGAGGATCCCCGACTGCTTCGAGAAAGCCCTTTCCGAGATGACAGCAGCAGCAGCAGCAGCAGCGACGACGACAGCAGCGACGAATCCGCCAACAACAAGGACCCCAGACCACTTCAAAACCAAACTGATGCTGAGGGAGATCGGGAATCCAACCAGCAACAATCTGCGACGGATCTGCTGCTGGGTGTGTGTGTGTTTGTGTGTTGTGTGTGTGTGTGTGTGTGTGTGTGTGTGTGTGTGAGAGAGAGAGAGAGAGAGAGAGAGAGAGAGAGAGAGAGAGAGAGAGAGAGAGAGAGAGAGAGAGAGAGAGAGAGAGAGAGAGGTGCGGTATGAGTGCAGCCATACTCTGGTTCGTTACCGAGAGCTGCTGCGGGTATGTTAAGCCGCGGACGCGGGCCCTAGCGGCGCCACCAACTTTTGCAAAACCCTCTGTGCCTTTCAGTGCACGGTTATGCTAGGTTATGAACTCATGTCGAGTTTGTCATGTTTCTATATTGCGAAAACTCCCTTCGCATCACGAACTGTTCCGTTTCGCATGCTCACAAATAACTGCCTTTGTTGTGGGCTGGCCGAACGGGCCACCTGTTTGTGCTTCCAACGCACAAGACCACACAGAAGCTTACGCATGCCCGGGGCCAAAGTTAAAGCTTCTCTGGAGCTTTTTTTTTTTTTTTTGGTTCCATACAAAGCGATTGATTAATTTTCATTGTTTTAATTTATTGGCAGACGAAGAGGACGAAAGTGATAGCGACGAGGATGAGGTGATCGAGCCGACATTGGCGCGGGTTCGCATCTTCTGCCAAAGCCTCCGTACGTACCAAGGCCGTCGAGGAGGGGTCGCTGGTCACTGAAGCTCTGACGACTCTGGTCCGATTCTCACAGAATTGAAGGAGCTCACAGAACAGCAGTTCACCGCCAGAAACCCCGGGCTGCCTCACAGCGCACCCTCCGGTTTGATCCCCCGGAACCCGCAGGCCGCGGGGGCCACGGGCGCCGCGGGGGCCGATGGGGTCGCCGTCAACGTCATGGCCTCCGCCAGCGAGCCGGCGGTGGCCAGGGACCTCCAGACGGACCTCCGGATGGACGTCGTGATGCACGTGCCCCTGCCCGAGACGGACGCCTTCATTAACGACGTCCTGGGAGCATCACCCGGGGAGGAAAACATCGTTTTGAGCGACGAGGATTTACAGTATATTATGAACGAGTGAGTGTCACGCTGTGTAACGATGCTGTTATGGTGACCAGGCCGTGCTGTGATTCTTGTTATAAGTTACCTTTAAAATATAAGTTGGCAGCACTCGCCCGCCATTTTCCTTCGTATCCGTTCGTCACCTGTTACGTCCTGTTCATCTATTGTTTCCGGTTACGTTAGTTGTGTAATAAAAAGACAGTCAAGAGTCAGTCATCGTTCAAGTTAGTGCCCAAAAGAATCCTACGAAACATCCAAATATCCAAGTCATAACAATTTTGCAGCAGCTTCGAGAAGTTCCTCGGGCTCACTCAGACGGCCACCGACAGCGGGAACACATCGCCTGCATCGCCGGAGCTGGCGACGCCGCCGCACACTCCAGACTGGGGCCCGTACGGGGGTGAGAGCTCGCCATCGTCCAGGGTCTCCTGGGACAACCTGTAAGTAAAGGAATGTGCACTTGATGCTCGTGGCCAGGAGGCGATGCGGCCCGGTAACACCTCTTCTGTCCGAAGCATTCTGTACCACCTTAAGACTAAAGTCCACGACCTCAGCAACACCGACTCGCCGGGGGCAGACTCTGGGCTGGGGCAGCACTCGTCCTCGAGCTACGACTCCCCGGACCCCGCCTCGTCCATGTCGCCGCCCACCTCTCCCTGGCTCCCGGACTCGCCCATGCCAATGCCGCACACCGAGGTCGTCCGGCCCGAGCCGCCGCCGCCGGCCCCCGGCCCGGCCGTCGTCGACCTGCCGCGCCAACACCACGAGTGGATGCGGACCAACATCGGCAAGCTGTACGACCCCACCGCCTACTACGGCCAAGGCGAATTGTGCACGTAAGTACGGCGCGGAGCAGGCGGGCGGCCGGCGCAGGCAGGGCCAGGCCAGCACTTAGACATCTCGCTGCTCGCAGACACCTCATCCAGTACCTGAAGGAGGCCGAGGCCAAGGAGAACGTGGAGACCAAGGACCTGAAGCTCATCTACGAGTCAGCGAGGTGCTACGTGAAGGTGCACATCGCCCTGCTCTACACCAAGGACAGACACAAACGCGTGAGTGCTCGTCTCGCGCCACCTGGGTGCCCAGCCCGGGCCAGCCCACGGTGTCCAGCGAGGTCTGCTGTGGAAATTAAATAAGCAGGTGGTCTGTCTCCACCTGGCAGCTCGGGAGGGGAGGGGAGGATGTTTTCGTCCTTCTGCTCTACTTTTGGAATTGTGGCGGACTGAAGGGCTCGCACAGTTCTGCGGCTCCTGCCCCCTATAATTCCCCCTGTTTGATTTTGTTGCCCAGGACGCGCTGTACTACGCAGCCAGACTGAAGTGGCGTCCCGAGGTTGCCGGCTTCATCGCCGAGTGCCTCTTCGAGGTCCAGGAGTTGAACAAGAACATACCTGGGGCCAGAAAGTACGAGATCGGCGAGGAGGTAATGTGCGATACAAACTGGCTGCGAAATGTTCATGGCGGATTACGTATTAATAGTGTGCTTCAAAATCTGTCGTACTCCAAACGAAGACAGCCAAGCAAGGAGATGCGCCCATACTACCCCCTCGTTTGCAAAGCTTCCGCCAGGAAACCTGCTTTACCCATTGGCTAACCGCTTTTGTCCTCATCTTCATTGAAACACGTTGGAACGCTCACCCAGCCTGGCTCCTGTCCGACGGCTGACACGAGGGCACCCTGATCAAAGAGATCGGGAGGGAGGTCGTCCCGTCCCCGCGGGCCCCACCCGGCAGCGTTGTCTAGGGAACAGGAACGCCTGGCTGGACACGGGGCATAAAGCATGAGGTGGGGTGGGGCTGAGGACGACACAGGCTCACGCCCCGTTGCCTCCGCCGTCCCTTAGGGGGAGCAGGCGCTGGCCGCCGGTGGCTGCGCACGTGCCGTCCGACAGGTCACGTAGAAACTCCTACGCGGACGTAAAGTTGTCGTACCCGGTGCTTTCTCTGACTGCGACATGAGCACGGACTGTTCGGAAGCAGCGCCGGAAGTCTCTGTTTCTTTTGCGCCGTACAGAAAGCCCCGCCCCGGTGTTCATACGGCCGCGAAGCCATCGGGGGCAGAGCAATCTGGCGGACCCCGCGTGAAAGGAAAGACATTTCCAGAGAAGAAAGTGGAAGGCGGGGGGCCATAGGCTGTGTGGACCAGTCGGAGACCTTTGTGAGCCCAGCCCGCAGAGCAGAACACCCGCCGAGAAGCAATTTCAGCCGCTACAGCCCCTCGGCCCTCCAGTCGGGTTAGCCGCGATAGCCTCGCCCACCGAGCGCCTTCCTTACTGACTTCATAGAAACGTTGTGGCGTAGGAAGTCTGTCAAATATTTTGCCCTCCTCCCCAGGCAGTTGTGGCCGTCACATTACAAAGGCGTGTGGCGTAATTCCCGAACGGCCCCTAATATCGGCCATCCTTAGCCAAGCCATGCTTGCCTGCTAACCGGAACTATTATGCCATTTTAACCGCTGGTTTCGATGAAGGATCTCTTCTGGATTTGCAAGTTGGGTTTTTGTTTTCAATGTTGACAGAGGTACGGCGAAATGAAAGACAACATCTTCCACTGCCTGGCTCGTTGGCACAAAGACAGTCCGAATGACAACTTCATCCTGGTGGCCCACACCCTCAAGAGGATACCAGGAATGGCGAGGCTGCTCGACGTGCGCAATACAGAAGGTAAGACTTGTCGCATGGCCCGGCATGGCCCAGGGACGCCAGGTCGTAGAGCTGGAGTTAGTTGTGTCATTTCCTAAATGCCGTTCATCACGAGTGTCTCCTGCTCCCCCAGGACTCCGCCCCAGCGACTTGTGAATTAGTCGTGTCATTTCTTCCTAAATGTCATTCCTCGCTCACGAGTGTCTCCTGCTCCCCCAGGACTTCTCCCCAGCCACCTGTGTACCTCCAACGGCATGAGAGAGGTGCTGACAAGTATCAGGCCGAGGCAAGAGTCCCAGGCCAACCAGTATACCGCGGTGCCGATACAGTACCTTGGCCACCACGCCCAGATGGCGTACGTCGGTCAAATGGTCAACCCGATGGGCCTCCTGAGCTATCCTCAGCAGTTCGTCAGCGTGCCGCTTCCGTACCCGTCAGTCCCCATCATGCCGATCCTACCGCCAGCAGGGAACGGGGAGAGCGTCGTCCACCAACACGCTGCCCACGTGCCCAACACCATCGACCACAACGCCGCCGCCCGCTCCTTCGGCGGCTTCTTTCAGAATCCGTGAGCGCTGTGTTGTGGGCTTGTTGTGGCATTCATGTTTTCTAGTTTTGCGAGGCCACTCAGTTGTGTCTGTCTGCGCAAAGCAACAGTCGCCGACAATGCGAGAGCTGGCGCGTGAACGTTTTCACAGAACTCGGTACATATTGTAAATATTGTTTCGTCGTAGTTGCTGAGACGACGTAGAGGTGGCCTATCCTCTTTTGGAGACCATTACTACGGATATTATTAGCGGTTATGTCAATTTTCATTGTTTAGTCCTGGTCTGAAAGGCGGTACCACCAGCTCCAATCAGTCGCCTGGAATTGCTCATCTCGAATGAAGTGAGGGAACAAAAACAGTAAAATACTTCTTTAGAAAAGGAGGGAGTGGGAGGGCGGGGGGCGTGCGAATCAAAAGAAAAAGAAAGATGAAACAGAGGTGGGCAATTATTTTAAATACTTAATCTATTTTGATATAAAGAAAGTAATCTGGGCCTTCTGCGCGAGATTGAGGACTTTGGCTGTCGTCGAAGAAGGCCGAAGTGTTTGCTTTCTCTCTGTGTTGTACAATATGTTGTATAGGAATAATGTTCTCCTCGCGATCGACAAATTCAATTAAATGTGTTTAAACTAGTCGGGCTAAACCGTCAAACTGTCTGTGTTAGTCTTTACATGTAAGTGAAACGTACAAATTAAGTTCCCAGCAGTCCCTGTAATCCTTCTCAACAAGAGCTGAGCGCTCAACGAAAGAATGTGATTGCCCCACAACCATTTGTGAGGGTTGTAGTTTAAGTATAGAGGGAACTATTATTAACTTAGTTTATTGTACAGATGTGATGTCTGTAATTGTCTTGCCCAAAAGAAACGTTCTGTTTTTGGATCAATGCCCTGGCTGCCATGGAAAAGTAAAGGGTAAGGTAACGAGGCTGATTTTGTGATTTTCTAAGAAGTGCCCAAATGTTGTTAGAAACTAGGTCTTTAAGTAAGTTATCCATCACCCTTTTATTATATTTTATCATGAAGTTAAATTGAGCAGAAGTGAAATAATGACTAGCATTAAAGACACAAAAAAGTGCAGTGACAAATCGAAGATTAATGAATTTGTGCGCTGTCTAAACAAATATGCAAGGCCGTGCATTCGTAGCACAATTAAGTGTGTAGTGTATTTGCGCGTTTATGTGTTGTGTGTGTAGTGTGTAAGGGAGCGAGAGGGAGGGTGAGGGAGATTATTCGTGAGACACGTAGAGTGGCAGAGGAAAATGTTTGATCGCGTACATATATTTGCTCAGTTATTCCTGAAATGCCACTACTATGCATAGTTCAAGACAGGAGTGTTGATCCCTGTATCTGTGTAATTGGATTCGCCTAGAACAGATTTAATATAATGCGCTCATTGAGAAATGCCATGGTATGTCGAAGAAAAAGTTTGTATAAAAATGACCTTAAATGTTGTATGTACGACGGTACCGTGCCAGGATACGGCATTCATTACTACCTCGATTTTTAGTATTTGGAATAAGCGCCAATAAAGGAAATTATGAATGTATGAATGAAAATAATAAATAAAAAAAGTAATATGTGAAATGACTCGAAATACTTTTTTATTTATTTAATACACACGGATGTACAACGTTTGATAGGCCTTTTTTGTGATATGCAACTTAATCCCGATTTTTTAAAACACTACTATCTGCACAGAATAGGAAACCTGGGCCATATGGGACTAGTGATACTTATTACTCCGGAACACATGTAGTACCGCTAATAATTGATTATGAGAATGAGACTTGAAATGCTATCGAACTTCCACATTTTAAAAGTGGATTTCATGTCAACAGTAATGAACTTCAATGCATATATACATGGCATTTGTACAAGTATGGTAATTTGTCATATTCCGCAGTTTACTGCGCATAAGCTGCAGCTGCTGCATCCTCGCCTAACACATAAAAAGAGATAACTTTGCGAGGTTAGCAGATACACAACATGCAACGAACGCCGGATATAGTTCGCAATGCGCGATAAATCACTTCACAACCATTCACACCTTCTATAACATCTGAAAAGAGAACTACATTTAATTTCAACAAAATAAAGGAACAATTATATCTCGACGCTGCTCCATGCTTACAGCTTGGTCTTACTGTACAGATTTTCTAAAAACTTGACATTCTATGGCAGTGACATCCTGTGTTGCCTTGTCGATCCATTATACTTGACGGAAAAGGTATATTAAATCGTTCTAAGGGTTCGCTATGATTTTCATGGGTTGAACGTTCACGATGAAAATAGAGTTGCAGTTTGAGATCGTTCCTTAAGAATTTGACCCCTTGGATTCAATTTTCTGCGAGACCTGGGTATCGACAGCATTTAATAACCTAGTATTACCCTGTTTTACGACATAATCAGCACCAGTACTCATGAGACACAGTTTCTCGTCAAATGTGTCATTGAAAGTAAAATTGAAGGACTCCAGCACTCAACGGGAAACAACAAAATAAAATCTGAAAAATAATCTGCGTTACGTGTTGGCAGCTTTTGAGATACAAACCCGACATTACTTGGATTGCTATACAACTCCGCGTTTCCCCTGCAGCGCTATCTGTGAAGCGGCTGTAGTCTATTGAGAGCGGCACTTAGAATCCAATTATGTGAACTGAGCGTAGCTCTCCAGAACTAAACATCTCATGTCACAACTAAACCACCAAAATAAATTAGTGCTGATATTTCCAAAAATACATTATTTGTTGTGACTAAATTAATGCATAGTTAAATTCAGAAAGTCCAATGATAGCTATGTCATAGGCTTAAAGCGTATAGTTGGAAAGTTACCTCTCCTGGTTGACAACATTTACTTAGTTGAACTCTTAACTGTATTTTCTACTTCATCTCAACTTGCATTAAATTTTATCCAACAATTTGCTCTTCTATGTCTTTCCTACTGATGTACAAAAAGCATTCGTAAATAATGGTTTATATTTGAATAGGTCCCGTCGGTGTACGCTAATTATGTAGCTATACCACACATCTGTACTACGACGTTTCACATTTAAAATCGTCAAAACATACCGTGTCCATTACGTAAAAATCCCAGAATCTAAGACCAATGCAAGGAGTCGCCGAGAACGAGATTAACAGATATACTCAGTATAGCACCTTGGTCTACAAAATTAACAATGTGGCAACACGAATATAAAACAATAATAATAAATCTTTGAGAAGGGTTAATTGTGCCCAGCTACTTATGTCTACAATTGTTTTCTTTCCTCTCTCAGCTATTTTAAGTTTCAATATCACAATGTCGCTTTCATCACATAAATTGTGCTCCGCAAGCCCGACAACACACTTCAGTCTTCATCGGCCGCTGCTTCTCACATCATTCCATGCACGGCAGTGCGGCGTTTTCGAACAGTACTGTCTCATGTCAGCAAAGTGTCCTCAAATGACACGCGAGTCCGACCCGATCACACACGGGCCGAAGGTTCTCCCGAGGGGGTCCTGCCCCGCACTTGGCACATCAGTGGTCCTTGGCCAGCCACAAGTCGCCGGCGTCGCCGGTGTCGACCTCGTTGGCGGCGTCCTGTTCCGCGGGGGGGTCCGCAGGGGGCTCGGCGGGGGGCAGGCTGAACTTGTGCTTGCCCTGCTTGCGCCAGGACCCCGCCGTGCAGACGCCGGGGCCGCGCCACCACGCGTTCACGTCCCGGTACGACTTGGGCCGGATGTCGTCGTGCAGCAGCGCGCACAGCCGGCAGAAGAAGTGCGTGTTGATGAACTGACCGGTGCCCTTCCACCGGAAGTAGCTGTTGTACATCTCGTCGTCCTGGTCCAGCTTGTGGAGGTACGCGGCCAGCGCCTTGGGCGACTCGAAGTCGTCCACGTGGATGTACGAGTGCTGCGGCGCGGAGCGGGCATAGTCCTCGGGCTGGGCGCCCATCGCGATCGGGATAATGTTGCGCCTGGAAACACGGAAGCAGCGGTTAAACGTGCTCGCGGGATCTCCGGCTGCCGTGTACGTCACGGGGGCCGCACGGCCACACTCACCCCAGCCCGTTGACGAAAAACTTCTCCGTGATGTAGTCCTTGCAGTTGGAGTTCTCGAAGGCGAGGTAGAACTTGTAGTGCTGGTCCAGCAGGCCGAAGCACTTCTCCGGCTCGTTGCGGAGGCACTTGAGCTGGCCGCACGCGCCGTAGATATCCACCTGGATGTACTTGGAGAGCTCCATGGCGTACTGCAGCCGGCCGTTGCGGGCCGCGCAGTTGGACACGAACCACGCCACCTGGAAAGTGCAGGAAACGTTCTCAAACCACACGAAGTTTTAATCGAAAAGTTTCTGGGTGGCGAATGCGGCAGATACCCCACGGCGGGGAGCATCACCGGCGTCGGCGCTACCCCCGCGCCGTCCACCCCTCGCGGGGTATCGCATCGCTTGCCGGGGGTGGGGGTGGGGGGTTAAGGGTTAGAGTGGGGGGGGGGGGGCGCCGCATGCACAAGCCCAGGAAGGCGTGGCGGGCTGCCTGGCCAGCAGACAACAGACGCGGACCCAGCAGCAATGGGGTGACAGGAGGGGGGAGCGGAGCGGATCGTCTTCGGGGGCCCCTCCTATATTTTCTCATTTATTTCCCGATGCAAACACGGCGAGGCGATGTTCCGGGAGGCTGCGACCGACAGTGTAGGCCGACCTGAGCCCGAGAGGGGGGCGGGGGGCGGGGGGGCAGAGGGCAGCCAGAAGAGTCTTGAGCTCATGTCAGTAACAACGTTATTCAAGAGAACAAAAGGGGCGGAATTATGGGCGACGGTTACTGCCGAGAGCCACTAGAGACTCTGCCAACCCCCCGGCAGAGGCCCTGGCCGGCAGAGGCCCCCGACGATAGCCGTAAATAAGCAAAATAACCCCCCCCCCCCCATGTCTCCACCGATCCCCAACTAGGTGAGCGAGAGAGAAGGACAAAATAGAGAGGCGACGTTACCAACCTTCCTGGTCTTGTTGGCCGCGTAGTTGGGCATCTCGCTGAGGGCGCGCTGCTTGTGGCGGGGGTCGTAGTACGCCCAGCGCTCGTAGGGCGCCACCAGGTCGCTGTCCCGGCGGTACGTGGCTGTCCAGTTGAACACGTCGTTGTACTTGACGTGCTGCGTGTGGTACGGACACTCGAGGAAGTACAGGATCCAGATCTGCGAAGAGTGTAGGGTGACTTGAGATCGGTGCCGTGGCCGCGTCAGGTGTCTCCAGGCCTCTGCCTCGGCCCCCGCACTCACCTGCCTGGACGGCCGCGCCACGCCGGGGTGTCTGAAGTAGTCCTTGTAGAGGATGGCGTCGGCGGTGCCGGCGTCGTCCTGGCGGTCCGTCAGCATGCACGTATCGACGGGGCAGTGCTCCCGCTTGAACACGGCCTGGCCAGGCGAAACGCCGCCCCACGAGGCCCAGCCGTTGTACAGCAGGATCTTCTTGAGCTTGCGCCTGAGCTGGCCTCCGGACGCCGGGGCCTCCGGGGCTGCCGCATCGTCACCGGCGCTCGACGGCTCCGGTGGCACGAACATGAGCTGGTTCAGCACGCGGTCACCACCGACCTCCTCCTGCACACAGAACAGGCCGCCAGTGGGTCACCCTGGTCCTCCGCGCGAACAAATGCGCCATGCCAGTGGTGGGCCGCACACCATACCTCAGGCCAGAGCCGGGCGATGCGGCGGCCGGTGATGGGGTCCTTCTGCACGGGCTTGGGCTTGCGCTGGCCGTCCTTCATGTACCACGGCAGCCTCTCCGGGTGCAGCGGGAACGGTATCGGCCTCACCGACGCGCCCTGGAGCAGAGAGGACAGCCGTCAGCGCCACGTCAACACCCTGGCGGTGGACATGCGCTCGGTACTCACCGGGCCCTCCGGCGGCCAGATGTACGGCGGAGGCCTTCCGGTAGTGGCGGCGCTCCCGCCGTCCGCGAGGCCGCCGTTGGCGACCGGGCCGGGGCCCTGGCCGGCGGCGGGCACGCGGGGCCCGAGGAGGCCCCCGGCGAGGCCTCCGCTGCCCCAGCGCGGCTTGAGGTGGACGTTGAGGAGCACGAGCAGGACCACGCTGGAGATCAGCACCAGCCACAGGAAGTGCCGGCGTGGTGAGAGCCGAGGCAGCATCGTGCCGGGGCCGGGGTGCGGGTGCGGGTGCGGGTGCACTCCTGCAGACAGAAACACACCACTGGCAGCGACTGGGTCCGGCGGAACGAGCGGCTGCCTGTACCGTAAGCGCAGCCCCCGCAGACCCCGCAGCCCCCGCAGCCGCAATATTTTCAAAACGAAATTTAAGCCATAAGCCAGGCGCCTCTACCAGCCACCAACAGCGCCGCCGCCGCGCCAAATTTGTAAACTCAGTAGTGAAAAAGTAGAGCCCCTTCTCAAATGGACTCGGCCGTCCTGCGATAAGATCGTGCGGCGGTTGTCGGAGCAGTCGCGCACGACAAGGCACCATCGTGACTCCGTCTTCCTCGCCGCACTTCACACATAGAGAATTGCTAAGAACAGCAGCGACCAGGCCTGGCCGTGTTCTGCTGCGCGCTGCGCCCCGCACCCCGCGCGTGGTGTGGGACAGGACGGGGCCTTTGACGTCCCGCCTGCCGCCGCCGCCGCTCTGTTATCGGCACCGCGGCGTCGTGAGGCGCCCTCCTCGATGCCCGCCTGCCCCGCCCCGCGGACCCCAGCCCGGCCCGGACCTCCCGTGGCCCGTCTGGCCTATCGCGTTCTGTCAACGTGTCACTCCGGCAGTGGAGCAGCACCGAGCCGGAGGCCGCCGGGCCACGCCGGGGACCGCAAGGACATGGGCCCTCTCCGGGCGTCCGGGGAGGGGAGGCGGGGGCGGGGGCGAGGGCGAGGACCATGGGGACATGCTGGGAGCGGTACAGCAGCGGGCCAGAGCACTGACGGCGACGTGCCGGAGGCCGCCGACCATGTCCAAGGCCCCGAGCTGCAAGAGCTGCCGTCCGGAGGCTGGAACCGACATGACCGGTTATGTACACTCCACGAGTCCACCCCAGCGAGCGGAGAGAGAGAGAGAGAGAGAGAGAGAGAGAGAGAGAGAGAGAGAGAGAGAGAGAGAGAGAGAGAGAGAGAGAGAGAGAGAGAGAGAGAGAGAGAGAGAGAGAGAGAGAGAGAGAGAGAGAGAAAGAAAGAGAGAGAGAGAGCTTGTAAAGAGCGGCCCGTCCCCCCTCACTGCGAACTGCCAGCGGGACAAACCACGCCACGAGACGCCGGGCCGGCTGGGCAGTGCGGCGGGGCTTAACAAACAGCGCCCGCCACTTCATTCTGCGACGCTCGCTGCTGGCTCTTCTCCCTCGTTTTTTATATTTTCTCCATCTCTCTCACTCTCCCCTGCCATCGCCCTCCAGTCGCAGCGTAGAGCGGGGGACTGGTGGCTGGTCTGTTTGATGTCGTTTTGAGGGAGCATCCTCCGCTGGAGCTTGGCTTCCTGCCCTTGACGACGGCGCGGCGGTGGCTGCGGGCTTGTCCTGGCGAGGGGGCGGGCTCGGCCCGGCACCCACACAACATCATACAGGCTGAGCAGTTGGCGACCTGCCCGACAGGGGGCGGGGCCGGGGCCGTGGACGGGGCCGTGGTCGGGGCCGGCGCCGTGGCCGGGGCCGGGGGCGGGGGCGGACTGCCCTGGTCTCGGACCCGGGCGGCCCCGCACCGCACACGATGAAGAGAATCGCGGGGACGGACTCCGACCGCAGGGTGCGCGGCGAAGAGGACCGCCGAGGAAAGAAACGCTGACTTTCCTCTCCCCGTATTTTTTTTTTTTTCGTGCACAAAAGTCGTGAGCTCAGTGAGCTGTCCGTCCCCCTTTCCTTCGCCGCTTGAGTACACCGCCCCTGCTGCCCCCGGCCGCCCCCGGCTGCCTCCATGTCCTCTGGCCCGGGGGCGGCGCGCGAGGGTTGGCGGGGGCGGCGCGGCCAAGCACTTCGCCGCTGGGTGCCGCTGGGTGCCCGGCCTCCAATAAAAACATTGCGTGTGCATACGCAGTATAGGGGTGCACCGCACCGGGGCCGGCCGGGCCCAGCCCACCTCGGCGTGGGCGCCGCCGTGCGCGCGTCAAGTGGAAGAGTGAGGCGTCTGCTGAGATATTGATTCGCGCCCCGTTATCCCCCCCCCACCCCCCACCCTCCTCCCTTCTCCCCGGACGGTTGTCGCCCTGTCTTCCTTGCGACCTCACTCAAACAATTAGCGCCCAGAGCCAGCTTAAAGGATGTCTACTGCGCCCCCGTGAAGGAGAAAGAGAGACAAAGAAAGAAGAGTCGAGAGAAAGACTTCTGTTGTTGTCTGGTCCCGCCGCTGCTTGCTAGTAATAACCAACATGAATATTAATCAGATGCGCGTTCCGTTCCGCGAGAACACGCGGGGGAAAACACGATGCGGCCGTGGTACGAAAGCAAGGCTGTGGCGAATATGCATTGCGACGAAGTATGTTGCTCACTATCTTTCCTTTCATCGCGAAAAGTGATTGATTGTTTTTAATCGGGGATGGCCGGTTCCCGAGACGGTTCGCAAGGCGGTGGCTGTGGCTAAGGCGGCGGCGCAGCACGGGCCGGGCACACGCCGTTATCGCATCGCGCCCCGAAAGCTCGGCTGCTCGGGCCCGATCCTCTCTCTCTCTCTCTCTCTCTCTCTCTCTCTCTCTCTCTCTCTCTCTCTCTCTCTCTCTCTCTCTCTCTCTCTCTCTCTCTCTCTCTCTCTCTCTCTCTCTCTCTCTCTCTCTCTCTCTCTCTCTCCTCTCGCCTCTCCCTGCAGCACAAATCTGGAGCGCGCATTCTCCCCCCCCCTCCTTCTCCGCGTTCGTCCGGGCGTCGGCGGAATGCCTGCGAAGGCCCCGGCGGAGGGCGCCGGTCCAGAGGGGCTCCCGGGGCGCGTGGCGCCGCGTGCGCCGCCGTGACGTGCCGCGTGGTGGCGTCCGAACGGCCCCACACGCCACACCTGTCTCTGTCGATCGCGGGCTTACAGCCCACCGAGTGGGAGAGAGACGGAGTAGCCCAGCGTTGGACCTCGCGGGCGCGGACGCAAAGTCCTGCGAGCAGTGTAGCGTCGTAGCGCAGCGCGGCACCGCGAGGCGGAGCGGGGGCCGAGCAAACTTTTGTCTCGGGCTGCCGCCGTAATTCACGCACTCAGTCATGGGAGAGTCGGCCGCCGCCTGACTGCCTGCGGTCTGTTCGCGCGCCTGCGGGCAGGCCGCCCGGAGGGTAGGCAACAACAGGCAGCCATGCTCGGCGGGCTGGCCTACCCTCTCACCTGCAGGCGCCCGGAGCGTAGCTCGGAGCTCCCGGAGGGTAGGCAACAACAGGCAGCCATGCTCGGCGGGCTGGCCTACCCTCTCACCTGCAGGCGCCCGGAGCGTAGCTCGGAGCTCCCGGAGGGTAGGCAACAACAGGCAGCCATGCTCGGCGGGCTGGCCTACCCTCTCACCTGCAGGCGCCCGGAGCGGAGCTCGGAGCTCCCGAGGGGTAGGCAACAACAGGCAGCCATGCTCGGCGGGCTGGCCTACCCTCTCACCTGCAGGCGCCCCCCGAGGGGTAGGCAACAACAGGCAGCCATGCTCGGCGGGCTGGCCTACCCTCTCAGCCGCAGGCGCGAAGAGAGGTACGTGCGGGTGATGTTTGGTGTCTGGTTTGAGGCGTGCGGGTGTGCAGGGCCGCGTGGCCGCGGGTCTAACACAGCGTCATGTCCGGGCTGTGACTGCCCTGCGCTGCCCTGCTATCGGATGCGGCCCACACGGCGTCCGGCCACGGCACACCTATTCATTAATATTGGTACACTGCGTCGCAAACAAACCTTGCTTTCTGCACTCTTCGCTTCGCGACTCAGAGCGTTTCGTACTTTCCGCTTGTTGCTGTCGTGTGGTGTGTTGTGTCGCGGTGGGGCCGGGCGGGGATTGGTCATCGCCGGGCCCAGTAACATTACACTGCTGCCTAGGTATACCGACCCGGTCACTCCTATAACCCTGTTTTTGGCTCCAGTACCAATTTTTTTCCCCTTCACAAAGGTGGCACCGTAATAATCGGCGGTCTCTCTCTCTCTCTCCCTCTCTTTCTCTCTCTCTCTCTCTCTCTCTCTCTCTCTCTCTCTCTCTCTCTCTCTCTCTCTCACACACACACACACACACACACACACAATAACATACCAGAGCAATTAGCACCAAAAGCACAAGTAATTAACAAGAGCGTTTGGCAAATCCAATTAGCCATTACCTGACGGGGCCGGCGGGGCCGGCGGAAGAGCCGGGGGTGGCGGTGCTGCTGCTGCTGCTGCTGCTGCTGCTGCTGCTGCTGATGCTGCTGCCGCGGAGGGTTACGCTGCGGCAGCCATCGGGTAACCTTCATAACGGACTTCCTCGGGCTGCAACACAAACACGGAACACGGGGAGGGTGAGGAGAGGGAGGTAGAGCGGATCTCGCACTAGATTCAATTATTTCCTGCTCCAATTCCGCCTGGGATATTTCTGCGGGAGGAGATCATCGAATCTCATGATGGGCGAAAGAACTGGACTATAATTATGTTGTTTCGATTTTATTTTAATGTGTTCCCCCAAAAAACGGCAAAACAAATTCATATTCAAGATTGTAGATTGGCTAATTTAATTTCTCTGTAAAACTCTCGTATTCATCTGCCGTCCGCGGTATGTCGGTGCTGACCGCACGCCCCCTAGCTCACACACACACACACACACACACACACACACACACACACACACACACACAGCCTGCACCCTCACCCCTCCGGCAGGTGCCGCTGCTCGCATGGCATGACCCGTTTACTGATGGCCGATCACACCACACCAAAAGCTCGACCTCAAAGTGGTGGCAGCGGACGACGGCGAGGTGCACACAGTCCGCTGCGGCCGTGATTACCTGTGCCGCGGTCACGTCCGTCCCGGTCCGTCCGGTGAGGACTAAGCTAAGCCCGGCCCGTCCCGGCTGTGTCCCGGCTGTCCCGCGGCGGTGTAGCGTGGTGCTGCCTGCATTAATGGTCGACACCCAGCACGCTATCACCGCCGTATCGGCCGGGCCATCGCCGGCCGCACATGGACGAGATGCGAGGGTTCGACTCCTGCCCGCGGCCGTGTTTTTTTTTTTTTTTTTTTTAAGGCTAGTTTTGCGGGTGCTCTGACCAGGCCTTGGCAGAGAGATGGCCTGTCCGATGAGACTCTGGCGGTCACGGCCTGGTCACGGCCAGGGTTGTTAACGTTACTTTAAAAAGTAACACGTTATCCACTGTAAATATTTTTCGTCATATGACGAGAAAAGCTGTGACGATTCACTGATCAACGGAATGTGTCGTCACTTTACGACGTTTATTCGTCACGTGACGACTTATTCGTAGGTTTAATAATTCGTCACATCTGACCAAACTTCAAGGAGACATACTTTTCTATCGGTTTGTGCCATAAAAAAACAGGTGACGAGTTATTCGTCACTTGGTCTGTGACGACTTATTCGTTTTTCAGATTTAGCCAGAGGATTGTCGTAAAATGACGATAAATATTTTTACAGTGTCGTTACCGTTATTTCTGTCCTTGTGAACGAGAAGTCGTTAACGTTACTGTGGTTTTAAAAAGTAACGCGTTATCGTTACTGGTAACGAATTAACGGCGTTACCGTTAATCTTGCTTTTTTAATGATTAAGGATCCGTTCCAGACATTTAGGAATGAAATAAAATACATTAGCGCTCACTTTTAAGCGTTAATGACATAGGGGGCGTTCATAAACTACGTGACCTATTGGGAGTGGGGGGTCAGCCTATGGTCACGATTCTATCCTTAATGCATGGTAAGGTTAGGTTAGCCAGGTCACGATAGGGAGGAGACGGGAGAGGGTCAAAAAGTGGCCTAAAGTTGGTCATGTAGTTCATGAACGTCCCCATACTATTTCACGTAATCTCCCATTCAGATGGCTTGAGAGGCAAAAAGTGACTGATATAATGCCAAATATATTTATTTATGTTTTTGTAAGTAAAAATCACAGTGCGTCGCAGTGACAACCGAACCTACATACATAACATTATATTTTCGAAATAAAGTTTCCACAGAAATAAGAACGTGTTAGTATGCGTCAGCAAGCAATTCAGTTTAAGCAGAATAAAGCCCTGAATAAGCCCTAAGGCTTTGTTGACCTCAAATGTCTTCAAGGCGCGGACGTGCGTCCTGACGAAAGATAACGCCGTTACTTCGTTACTGCTAAAAGTAACTTAACGCGACGCCGTTACAGCCTTTGAGGAAATGTAACGCGTTGCCGTTACCGTTAATAAATGTTAACGTTAACGTCAGTAACGCCGTTACCGTTACAAGTAACGTTAACAACCCTGGTCACGGCCTGGTCACGGCCTGGTCACGGCCTGGTCACGGAAGCCCCGATGACCGTGACAACCAGACTCGCACGCGGCACGGCACGGCACCGACACCGCGGCTATCGCTAAACACGTCCGTGTACACTCGTTTGCACATCGTCATGTGTGCAGATTTGTGGCAAGTTGGAGTTGACGTCACCATCCCACCATTCCTACGGCGAGCAGAATGACATGTGCAGCGTGCACAATATGAGGGACGATTCGTGTTTTTTAACAAGACAGGCATGGAGAACGCTTCACCGTTCTAGGACAGGCTCGTTCTTTGGGGCTGTTCAGACACCACGTGGATACTTAGAGGGGAAGGGGGGTTCACGAGATTCCCACAACTGTCCAGGTGAATTCAAATGATGAAAAGTTTTGATTTTTTTTTAAAGTGATGAGCTCGTTACACTCATGCACTATTGGTCGAATTTGTTTTTTCGCGGTTTTCCTCTTTTCTCTATTAATTGGTAGAAAGCTTTTCATTTCAATAATTTTTTAAAAATTCAAAAGTATATTGAATTCTCAAGATTCAGACCCTGCAAATAAAAAATACAACAACAACAAAAAACGGCAAAAATGGGTGGGTCCTACCTCGTCCCAGACTTCCGTCCGGAACCGTTCCTGCTTAACTTCGGTGTTCGGATGGGAACCGGTGTACCAGGAGTTGACCGCCGCTAAGACACAGGCACGACGCAGCCACCTTGGTAGGCAGGCTTCCGCAACGGCCAACATCGCCCCTTCCGCTGACTAGATTTCAGGAGTCAGCCCCCTTCGACCAGCCAGTTGGTCTGTGGCCGTGAGGCCACTCCCTCGCGGATTGAGAGGGAGGTAGGATGCCCAGATCGTACACGGCCGAAGCCGATTGTACTCTACTCTTCTACGCCATGTATCCAAGTAGGTGTTGCCCGAATACTCCAGATTCCGAGGCCTTACGCTTGAAAAATGTAGAAGGCCGAACCCTAGGCCTCTACATTTAACTTCTGCCGAGTCTTGGCAAGCACCATTCCCCTGCTCGGGCGTCGAACCACTGAGTCAACGAGTGTATTCAACCTCCGGGGAATGGCCGCGGTCCAACGTCCGCGGTCACTCAGACAACACACTTTGAACACGTTCTTTTGGTATATTTTACCCACCATCCTCGGTCGGCAGACTTCAGAAAAATTTATACTCCGGCAAAGAGTTGAACCTCGGACCTTGCGATCGTCGACCGGCCCGCTAGCCCACTACGCTACGGAGCTGTGGTAGGGAAGCCCAGCGCGCTGTTGATACTTTACCCACTGTTGTCCCGCAGAGAGCGAAACCGTTGGCTCCGAGAGATGGCGCTAGTGGTCAACGGCGTTTTCTGGCTCGCGCTGCTGCTATACATACAGCAAGTTAGTCTAGTCTTCGAGCGAGTCCCCCCCGCACGTACCCAGTGTTAGCCACTGTTGTCCCGCAGAGAGCAGTAAAAATAGGTGCGAAGAAAGTGCATGAAAAATTTGTGTGCTACAATACGACGGAGGGTAGATTAGCCGGGCATAGCAAGGCAAGCTCCTGAAGCGCGGTGCCGCTGCGCCCTGACTCGGGAATCTAGTGTTTCGGGGACGGGAGGCCTCCGTGGCCCCCGAGGTCCCCGAAGCCCCCGGCGGCCCCCGTCAGCGGCCTCTAGCTCCCCGAGGTCATCACCCTCCTGACGGTGAAGGAGCGGAGCCACCAGGGCTGGCGCTGCCAGCACAACGAACCGGCTTAGACCTAAGAGACCAGAAACAGTCTGAATGGTCTTACTAATAAAAATAAAATAAAAGGATTTCAACAAAAACAAAGGTCTCTAAGTGGTGTAACTTGCGTTTTGTTTTTTAGAATTCCGGCAAACAGAGATGTCTGTAGAGAATGCTCGAAGGCTGGGAATCCCAGCTCAGGCCGGATCGTCGGGGTCCTCACTCTGTGTCCGTGTCGCCCGGACGTACAGGGGCGCGGCCAGGCACACAATGGGCGGATGGGGGCGGGCGGTACGCACAGTGGTCAGTCCTGCTGGGCCCGCGCCGCCCCCGCCGCCCCCGCCGGCCCCCCTGTCGTTGTGGGAGCCTGCTCAGCTGGCCTCCGCGCCCCCATGCACACCAGCACGACACGGGGATGGACCTGCGCCCTGCCCCGTCCTACAGTATTCAGGGGGCCGGGCTGGGCAGGGCTGGGCAGGGCTGGGCAGGGCTCATTGTGCCATCGGTCACAGCACAGCACAGCGCAGCCAGGGCAGCCCCCGAGCACACGCTCACTGCAACCCCGTCCTGGGCCCGTACTATCTGTCTCTATCTCCCCTCCTATCTCTCCGCCCGCGCCTTCTCCCCCTTCCCTCTCCCTCCCGCACCCCCTGCCCCATCCGCCTAGCAATTCCACCGCGGCGGCGCTGCCGTAATTTTCGTTCCCGATTGTGTGTACCGTTGTGCGGTGAGCCGCGGCAGCTTGACAGCCCTGGGAGAGCGTAGGGCGGAGAGCGGAACTACGGCGGCCTCAGCCGGCCTCGTGCAGCCCAGCCCAGCCAAGTCCGCGGCGGCAGCAGCAGCAGCAGCAGCAGCAGCAGCAGCGGCAGCGGCAGCAGCAGCAGCGGCAGCAGCAGCAGCAGCGGCACGGGGATGCATCCACATTCACTCTCGCGGCCAGGCGCTCCGACCACAAGGGACGCATCACACAGCCGCGTGGAAGAGTTCGGCGCACCAACAGTGCACACTGAGAAATTTTTTTGGCTCTGGGCACAGGGCGTTTAGTCCCCAGGCCGAAAGTCTGGGAACGCACTAAACGATTAGCGCCAGGCACTAAAAGATTAACGCCTGTGTCTAGAGTTTTGCTCCCATGTCTATAGAGTTTAGACCTACGGATTAAACGTTTTAGATGTAGGGTCCAGGTGGGACGCACAAAACTACCCTTTGGTCCAGGAGCCAAAGATTTTTCTTAGTGCACCCCCTCAGCGCCACGCCACGCCACGCCGACGCTAAACGCATAAAAATTGCTTGCGTTGTGCATTTATAATGTTGTGGCGCGGCTCACGCAGAATCGTTCGCGAATGAAGCAGAAAATTGCCCATAATAGAGTTTGGTGCGCGGCACACAACAGTGCAGTGCCGGGCGCATGGCCCGTTGATCGTAGCAGGGTGGCCACCACAACGCGCCCCCCAGCCCTCTGACAGAGATAAATAAAACATAAAATGGTCTTTTCCGCATGGTCCTTCGCTTGGCGGCAGAAGGGCCGTCCGGTCTGCGCCCTCTCCTTTTTTCTTCTTCTTCTTCTTCTTCTTCTTCTTCTTCTTCTTCTTCTTCCCTCTCTGTCTCTCTCTCTGCCCGGGGGCACGCGCCCTGCCATGCCACTGCGAACGGCAGTAAGTCCTGTCGCTTCGTGTTTTGAGTAAGTAATGAAGGGGTAGGAGGCGGAGGGGGAGGGGGAGTGCACCGGACCGACAAGGAGCGGAGGGCACTCCGGTGCCTCCGGGAAGGAACGGGAACAGTAACAAATACGAGGGGGGAGGGGTGAATCACAGAATTCGGGATAGCAATAATAAAATGAGATATCCTGCGCTGTGTATGAAAATGTGAGAAGGGTTGGGGCGGGAGTGTGCGAAAAGTGTGACCCCGCAGCCGACCTGTCGCACCAGGAAAGCATTCGTCAATGTGGCGGCGTCCCGGGACGGCCTTGGATTGTGTAGCCAGCTAGGCACGGCGGGGGCCGGCGGGGGCCGGCGGGGGCCGGCGGGGGCCGGCGGGGGCCGGCGGGGGCCGGCGGGGGCCGGCGGGGGCCTTGTAGGGCGGCAGGGCGGCGCCGCAAGCCCTGTTCAAGCGTCCGCACACACACTGTGTGTCCACCCCGTTCGTGCTCTCTCTCTCTCTCTCTCTCTCTCTCTCTCTCTCTCTCTCTCTCTCTCTCTCTCTCTCTCTCTCTGACCCCCTCGCCACTTCCCCTCCTTCTAGCTATAGATGTCCACAGAATTCTCTCTTGCTGTTGCGGGTTTGGTTAGGGGGGGGGGGAGGGGGGTTGACAGGCTTCGCTGCGAGTACGACTCCAATTCCGAGATGGCTGAGTCAAGGCTGGGGAGAAGGTAGGGGGAGGGGGGAAGGGAGAGGGCGCACGTGCTGCAGCGGTGGCAGCGGCGGCAGCAGCAGCAGCGGCAGGCTGTGCTGTCCACGCGTCACTCCCAGGATCGCTGCGCTGCGGATGCGAGCGGATAAACCCTCATCTTTCCTGCGGTCGCCTTGCGGTCCATTTCTGGAATTGGACCCGAGGTGTGTTCGTGTTGGCGGAGCTGCTGCTGCTGCTGCTGCTCCCGCGCGGAGAATCACAAACATATATTTGTCTTTCCCATATGTCAATAATAGTGTCGCTCTATGTCTCGTCTCGTCGCCGGGCCGGGGGAGCGGGGTTGTTGTAGGGGTGTATGGGGGGGGGGGGGGGGTGCGGCCGGCCAGGGCGTTGCTCTTGTACGGCCATCACCCCCCCCCCCCCCCCCCCAACACACTCTTCACCTTCCCCATGCCCTCTGTTGGATGCCCCTCGCTAGGACTCGCACGCATATCCATGACATAAACAAGTCTCCATCACGCCTCCCATCGCAAGGCTCTGTCTGTCCGTCCGTCCGTCGGTCTGTCTGTCTGTCTGTCTGTCTGTCTGCACGTCTGTCTCTCGACATGTCACCATCCATCCATACCAAGTCTTGCACGTCAAAATCCCCCACCCCCCACCCCTTCCCGCTGCCTCCGTCCCTCTGTCAGAGAAAAGCAAATGCTTTTTCGATCGATCTGGGCAGGACGAGGGGGCAACCACTCGTTTAAACGATGTACACAGATTTCAGGATTTCGTGGGACTACACCCCGTGGTTATCGTTAATTTTAGAATTTTATTGCTTTTCTAGCTATTTCAGCTTATGTAGGTGCTATTTTTCGGCATGAAGTTCAAGTTCAACTTTAAATTCGCAATTTTTTTTCAATTTGTTTTTAAAAATTTCTAGAATTTTGTACACATGATTCCGCGAGTGATTCGCCCCTCGGGGCAGGAAACGTGAGAACGGAATGAGAAGGCGGAGCAGGACAGTGTCGCGGGGAACGGGCACAGCGGGCACAGCGGGCACAGCAGGTGGGCGGGCATCCTCCAGCCGGGGCCGCAGATATCCGTCGCAGACTTAAAACTCGGAACTATCATCTCCCCCTTCCGGTGCCGGCGCAGATCCGGGCCAGATCCGGGCCAGGAGGGGGTGGATGGACAGATAAGTCGGCTTAGCCTCGGCTGCCGTGGCCCGTGGCTGCCACAGTGCAGCTCGCAGTGTCCCGCACAGCACAGCCCGGCCCGGGCCGGCCTACCTCCACGGCGTAGCGTGTCCCCGGCGCTGGGCAGCAGCTCACCAGCGCCACCAGCAGGGTAAAGTGCGGTGCGGACAAGTAAATTATGCTGGGAACACAATCACACTTATGCAGGTGAAAAAAGAAAAAAAAAAAGAAAAATCATGCCCTTCTCAAAAGTAGGAGTTTTATCCAAACCTCCAACAATAACAACAACAAAAATTCTACCTGCTGTTACTTTTCCCCATCGTGAATTTCTTTACCTGTCCTACCACGCATTCGCGGGTGAAAAGTTACCCTCGATGCCATTCCTGTTTCCGGAGGAAGTCCCGACAGTGGCGGTCGGGTTCTAAACGCAGACGAAACGGGTTTCAAATCCTCTCGGTGGGCTCTGACGGTGCGCAGCTGTCAGGACTAGTAGCTGGACTTGCGTCACTGTGAGCGGGGCTGCCGGTGCCGGTGCCGCTGCCCGTCCCGCCGGCATCCGCAGGGCTCCCCACGGCTCCCCAGGGGGCCCCAGGGGGGGCAGGGGCGCTGGGGCGTCCTTAGCCCCACTGGCCGTGGGGCGTTGTGGGCTGATTACTCCGTGACATAAACCAGTCGGCCGGCCCACGGTGCACACGATGCTCTGGTGTGACAGTACGCGCAGCTGCCGCGCGGCTCGGGCCGCCGACGGGGGGCGTCCGGGGTCGCCGACGACGGCTGCAGACCCCACGAGGACCTCATTTCGTGATCCTGATCAGACTACTGACGGCAACCTGACGGTCTCGGCGGCACGCAGGCCCGGCCCGGCCGGCTCACGGCACGGGCCCGCGGGCCAGCGCGGTAACAGAGGTCAAATACTGTGGCAGCCGCCAGCCACCCCGGAGGCCGCAGCCGCAGGCCGCTGCACTCGGAGGCTGGCAGGGGTACAGTCCCTGCCAACGGGCTCCACACCTGGCGTCACAACACAAACGCAGCGGGTGGGCGCGGCGGTGGGCGGCGGAGGGGTGGTTGTGGGGGCGGCGGTGGTTGGAGAAGAGAGGTTAGAAGTCACAAAGGCGGTCCTGCTCACCTGACAGTGACGGCGGCTGGGGCGGCAGCGCCGTGTTGTATGGCCCTTGGGGCCGCGGGACCCTCGCCGCCGTGCTCGAGCTCGGCCGGGGCGGGGGCCGGGGCCGGGGCCGAGGCCGGGGCGTCCGCACTGACAGGGGCACCAGCCTCGACGCCTCGCCTCGTCTCTAGCGCCAGGATCAAGGCCTGCAGGCCCACCCGGTCCCTCTCCCGCGCTCTCACTGGGCTGGTATCACACCGGCTGAGCCGCGCGGAGCGACGCGGAGCCCCGAGTCCTCGCCGAGGGGTGGCGGCAGTGGTAGCGGTGGTGGCGGCCGCAGCGGCAGGGGTGGCAACTGCCGAGACTGCTGCTACCGCCCGCCCCTGCGACTCCAGCCCGAGCGGGAGGCGGGGTGGGAGAGCGGGAGAGTGCCTACGGCCCGGAGGGAAAATCTATATCAACCCCGGTCCGTCCCCGGCCTGCGCCCCGCCCCGCCGCGCCCCGCACCACCCCGCCTCGGAGCCCGGAGGCCCAGAGCCGGAGCCCGCGCCACGGTGGCCGGGTGTGGGGCGTGTGGGGCTCTAGGCCGGGGAGGGGCTCAAAACGCCCGAGCTCCTGGCTGCGCGACCGCAGCGCCGCCCCACGGCACCAGCCGCAAGCACCGGCCGATCGATACACGAGACCGTTTCGCAGACCCCCCGCCAGAGGACGCTGAGGGCAGAGAGAGAGAGAGAGAGAGAGAGAGAGAGAGAGAGAGAGAGAGAGAGAGAGAGAGAGAGAGAGAGAGAGAGAGAGAGAGAGAGAGCCACCTGTGGCTCC
This sequence comes from Odontothrips loti, assembly GCA_038380765.1. NCBI lineage: Eukaryota > Metazoa > Arthropoda > Insecta > Thysanoptera > Thripidae > Odontothrips > Odontothrips loti. The sequence goes on from CM076249.1 coordinate 8,378,389, forward strand.
ATCATTGTGGCGGGCCGCCGGGCGCCGGGGGCGGGTCCGGTGTGCTCCCTCTACAACAACATGTGCTTTTGAGACTGGCTCCTCAATCTTCCCCTCTCGATTTTATTTCGATTGTGAGCCGATGAACGGTCCTCTATCCGGTGCGAACGCCGTGAAAATGTTTCGAGGGAGGAGGCGACTTTCCCGTCACATTCACACTCAGAGAGGCGTGGCGAGCGGGAGCGCCGTGCGGGTAGGCAACACATCCGGCAGCGCCGCCCGGCCGGTGCCGACGGAGCACGGAGCCACGGAACCGCACGGAACAGTGCCGCTGCCGCCAGGCGCGGATCCAGGGGGGGGGGGGGGGGCGATCGCCCGAGTCGGCCTACTGGGAAGCTGCGGATCAACCCACACGGCTACCAGAGGATCTTCGTGGTGGCTGGTGATTCTGTGGCGCTTAAATGACACACCAGACAGCGAGGAGAGAACGTGGAGTCCGAGATTAGCGACAAGAGTCGCGTCTCCCGACGGGGGCGAACCCGGCCTTCCCTGTCCGACAGAGACTGGAACGCAGCGCCCCAGACCACTCGGCCACCAGAGACTTGTGAGAGCCGGAGTTATGGCAGCGCCCTTTGGCCCACCCAGTAGTGGCGAAGAGAGTTGACACGAAACCTAGTGGAAGACGAAATATTCCGGCGCTTCCGCCACTGAGTCGGCTTTCGTTAATCGAGCGACTGGTATTTAATTTAAAAATTTCTAATAAAAATATTGAAAGTTGGTAATACTACTGCATAGCTCCACCCACCACGGGATGACCACCCACTGAAGTACTGACCGGTACTGTACCGGGGGGGGGGCGAAAGTAGGGCACAGGAATGGGATCGGCATTTGGGGAAGACAAACATGCGGATGTTGACACTCGGCCAGACACGGCGGCCGCGGAGGTGCGAGAAAGGAAAGGTAAGGAAAGGTAAGGAAAGGAGGAAAGGAGAGGTGAATGGGAGAGGACATTGGCTTGCCGCCGCGCGCTGCTCCATCTGCGTCACAAACTCGAGCCGACGAGGACGAGCCAAACGTTAAAAACTGGAGAGCTTAGCCTCGCTGATGATATGTCACGACCATTTGGTAGAGTCAGGCAGAAAGTGTCCTCTCGGACTGCGCGGAGAGAAGTATATGTGCTGTGTGACGCTATCAAATGGTCGTGACATATCGTCAGCGAGAGCTAAGCCTCCAAATTTTTGACGTTGGCTCGTGGCTGACGCCGTGGCGGAGATACTCTCTGCTACGGTAACCCTTATGATTCCCGCGTTTTGTTTCCGCTGATGATCTTGTTGACCTCGTCTTCATTTCCGGTTCGGACCTTCCCCGAAATACCCAATTCGTGGAGAATCCGCAACTAACTGCGGCTTTAGAAGCTGTGCTTTTGTGTGGATTTTTCTACGATCCCCCCCCCTCCCCGCAGCACTCCGATTTGCTGTCAACACCAGCAACACTCATGTTCGTGTGGCGAAAACTGCAGCGCATCCGTTTATCGTGGCCTCCGAGACTCCAAACAACAAAAATAACGACCTAGAGTACGCAGAACTCCGAGGATCTGCAGCAGGGCAGGGCGACACGTTGGAGTACATGGTCACGCGCCCCGCTGCAGCCGCCGCGCAGAGAGTGGGTCGTCACGTAACGCCTCAGAAACACGCTGGAGGCCGTGATGTGGTTTGTGAACGCGCCCTGCTGCTGCTGTTGCGGGTGTCGCGGACCGGACCCTGTTGGGCGGGCCGTGCTGCGGCTGCGGCATGCCATGCGGGCGCTGCGGCTGGACAGGACAGCGCACAAAGGACACGCTCCGATGGCTGTTTGGCCCGGTCCGGGGCTTGGCCCACAGCGCAGCAAGATCTAGGCCGCGGTGGGCAAACAAGCGTTGCAAAGCGCTGCTGCTGCTGCTGCTGCTGCTGCTGCTGCTGCTGCTGCTGCTGCGTAGGCTGGTGTGCTCCTTGGGGCTTCCCTGCCCTTCCGACACAGTGCCTTTTCGCCATGGCTTCGACACCACCAGCGGACCACGGCGGACACTTCCGCCGACCGGAGGCGGGGCAGGGAGAGGGGGGAGGGGGTCCTACCCGTCAGCGTCCTGCCATCCCAACTTCCGTCAACAACAGGGCTGGGTGCAAAGGACGAGCGAAAGAGAGAGAGAGAGAGAGAGAGAGAGAGAGAGAGAGAGAGAGAGAGAGAGAGAGAGAGAGAGAGAGAGAGAGAGAGAGAGAGGGGGGGGGGGGGAGTGAAAGAGTAGGGTGATGTGGCAGTCAGGTTAGATCAGCAGAGCGAGCAGTCGGAACCTTTCTCTCAGTGTTTGAAAAGAAAAGCGAAACGCCGAGCAGGTATGCAACCCCAACAACTACACCTCTCACCATCCTATGGACCCTACGTTTCTACTGAGCAACTGAGGCTGCTCTCAGTACTTTCTTTAGACTTCACACATTATTCTGACACAACGAACTTACATTTCCTCAATACTTAAAGAACGAGTGTCCTAGAACCCTAAAGCGTCCTCCATGCATGTCTTGTTTCTCAGGAAGACGAAGGCAAAGAAGGTGAAACGTATTCCAACGGGTGGGTTGATGGGGGTGATTTTGATTCCGAAACCGCTGGTGGTTGAACCGGTCCGCAGAGGAGACGGGTAACATATGGACTCTGCTCGCCTCGATAACGCCACCAACGCAATATTACGTTCCGGTCATCGGTGATACGAAAGGACGTCGTCTTCATAAAACCGATCAACAACGGCGGCGGGTCAGCCGCAATCTCAATTCAGAAGAATCGAATTCCAGGCGCGCACTACTTGGGCCCCCTTCCCCTTTGCCGTCGCTGACCTCTCATCAGCCCCTGCCCCCCCCCCCCCCCCTCCCCCTCCCGACTGACCAGGACTCATCCGAAGTCGGATGGGATGGTCCCCAAAACAGCGGGCAGCAACAGGAGGGCACAACCCGCCGCTGACCTGACCCCCGTCCTGTGTGCAGCCGGGAGGCGTCTGGAGTGGGAAGGGGCGAGGAGCGGGAGGGAGGTGAAGGGGTGAGGGGAGGGGAGGGTGTCTCGCCGGGCCGGGCCGGTAGTGCCCGTGACGGTGCTGCCCCCTGGCCGCGCCGGGCTGCAGGCGCAGCAGAGGCAGAGACAAGCTCAGGCGGCGACAGAAACAGAGCCGCGTCCGCACTCACTAACGCACGACCGAGTGGAGCCAGCCCTGACACCGCAGCCGACGCGTGCGTCAGGACCGTGTCGTGCCGTGTCGCAGCGTGCGCGCGTGCGTGCGCAGTGCAGGCAGTGCATCCCCGCTGCCGGCGCCACCGCTCCGCCGCTTCGCTGCCCGGCGCCGCGCTTCCTGCCGCTTCCCTGCCCGACAGCACACCGCTCCGACCGGCCGCCGCCGCCGTCGTCTTGCTTTTCGCGCGCGAAGTCTCGAAGTGTCTCGCAGCGCGGACAAGCAGCGAATCCTACTGCGGCGCGCTGGGACACCCCCAGGACACCCCTACGACAACCAGGACAGCCCCAGGACACCACCAGGATACCTCCAGGACACCACCAGGACACCCAGGACAGCCCCAGGACACTCCGGGGACCAGCAGGACCCGGGAGGCTGCCGGCCGGGCCTGCCGAGATAACAACCAGCACAGGTGGGTGGTGCTGTGCTATCGTGCCGCGTCGCCCCGTTAATCAGCTGCAGAAGGCACGACAGACCTCCTCTCGTCTGGCCGAGCCTCGCTCACAGGCTGAAATTGATCGAAGGCAATTGACCGCATCGCTCTGACCGCCCCAGACGGGGCCCGGGTTGGGTCAGGGGCCGGGCCGGGCAGTTGCTGTTCTGCTCACGGTGCATTTTCTGCGTTCGCCCTGCACGTTCCGGCCCACCGCGCTGCTGACTCACAAGCAGTGATGTGATAGTGTAAAGAAATAATGCCGCGAGAGGGAGGGGGGGTTATCTTTTAATCGAATTTTCGGGTTGTATACACACGTTATAAACTTGAGTTGAATTAGATCATTTTTTCGCGTGTTTTTTTAGGGAGGGGGATTTTGTGACGGCAAGATTTTTTTATTCCTTTTGTGTGAAATTTTTTTCATGGGAGCATTTTTGGTGTAGACTGAAAATAATATATTGGAGCACTTCCTGCTATGGCAGACTGCAGCCGGCGCGCCGTCTGCACTCCTGGAACGGAAAGCGAGAGTGGTGGGGCCGCTGGACACGCTGGACAGGCCCTGGAGAGGCGAGGTCACCGCGGCGGCATTTGATTACTGGGGTCGATGACTCCTGACTCCTGGCTCCTGCCCTGCCCTGTCCAGCACTGCGTCCCCAGGGGTGTCATGTCTCATTGCCGACGCTGCTGCTGCTGCGCTAATCGAATAAAGCCTCCTTATAGGATGTCTTATTGCAGAGGGACGTCATGGTGTCGCCTCTCTCTCTCTCTCTCTCTCTCTCTCTCTCTCTCTCTCTCTCTCTCTCTCTCTCTCTCTCTCTCTGTCTCTCTCTCTCTCTCTCTCTCTCCTCTCTCTCTCTCTCTCTCTCTCTGTCTCTCTCTCTCTCTCTCTCTCTCTCTCTCTCTCTCTCTCTCTCTCTCTCTCTCTCTCTCTCTCACACACACACACACACACACACACACACAGGTCTGGAGTGTGTGCACACGCCGGCCTGTTGTCAGACGCCGCCATGCTAGGCGCACCCCACAGGTTGATATATTGACAGCTCTCCGCTGTCGCCGCTCGCGCACAGAGCCGTCACGACCTCTCTGCGGCAGGTATGCACCGCGCTGGATGTTCTGTATGCAGAGCACACAGGTGCGGCGCAGCACTCTGCTGGTGTCAGAGTTGGAGGGCTAGCTGCGTCTGCAGCAGTTGTCGTCCAAACAGAAGGTGCGGTGATGGGTGTCGCTTTGGCTTTCTCTTGCCGTTCTCATAGTCCACGCGCCAAACCCTGCCAGGGCGCGAGGGGCACGCCACGACGCGGCCGCGGCGGTCCGTGAACGTCCCCGTCGTCCCCTTCCTCTGGCCGTCCGCGCAGCGCCTGTCGACGTCCCCGCCGACACGCTCCTCGCCGACGCCGAGCGCCTGCAAGTGCCGGGGTATAGGCCAGCCCGCACGACACGCGTGCGTGCTAGAGCCGTGCGGTTGCCTACCCAGCAGGGCGCTGGCATCAGTGCTCGGCCAGACTTGGTTTACCCGCTTGCAAACGGTGTAGTGGACGCATTACTTCCTAGCCTAGCCTAGCCTAGCCTAGCCTAGCCTAGCCTGTGGCCTGGCCGCGCCCCGGTCCGGCCCCCGCACGTGGCTCGCTGACAGTGTCGCGTCGTGGTCGGGGCCGGGCTGGGCCCGCGTACGGCCCGCCCCTTTGGCGGCGGCGGCAGCGGCTGTGATAATGTCATTTGTTCTGTTCTCCGCGGCGGCAGCTGCGGTGGCAGCGGCGGCAGCGGCGGCAGCCTCTCTGCCTTATCCGCCGCTCAGCGCGCCGTCGACTGACGGCTCCCGCTGACCTTGCCCCGGCCAATCGGGTAAATCCGAGTCGAGTTGCCAGCGCAGGCCATATACCGGTTCTATCCGTGACGGCTGCCGGTGATAGTCCCATATCGAATCCGGCTGCTGCGGGGCGGGGCGGGGGTGACATTCCGGGCCGAGACGCTGCCGCCGGGGCAAGACGGCGGCGCCCGCCTGCCGCCTGCACTGTACGTGGGACGGGACTGACAAGGCCGAGCCGAGCTCCTCCTCCTTCCTACATGCCGATGGCTGCAGCACCGCAGCGACACCGTGACACACGCCCGGCGTGAGAGAGAGAGAGAGAGAGAGAGAGAGAGAGAGAGAGAGAGAGAGAGAGAGAGAGAGAGAGAGAGAGAGAGAGAGAGAGAGAGAGAGAGAGAGAGAGAGAGAGAGAGAGAGGGGGGCTCTCGCTCTGGGGCTCGGGGCTCAGCTCCGGGGCCCGGCGGGGGGCGGGCAGGCCGGGCCGGGGGAGGCTAGAGGCGCTGCTCGACGCAGTCGCAGTACTGAGGCAACTCGACGTGGTACCTCCTCTCCTCTTCTTTTCCTCTTCTGTCTCTGTCTCGCGCTCTCGATCCGACATCCGAGTGGAATGAAGCACGAAGTCGTCGTGGACGTCGACAGGACCGTGGCAGCGGCAGCGCCGCAACGGCCCGGAGACAGGACAGGCCTGGCCGGCGGTGGCAGGCAGGGGCTGGGGCAGGGCTGGGCAAAACCGGATTGCTAAGTCAGCCGGCGAACGGCGGACCAAACCGGGTAGAACAGAGACTCTCTCTCTCTCACACACACACACACACCGTCGCGCCGCAGACGTCATCGTATCATATGTCTTTCTTTTTCGGCGGTTTATCGACGGGGTATCGAGTCATCTTCCTCCTCCTCTCCCACCTCCTACATCCATTCCGCTCCTCTACTCCCCTGCCTCCTCTTTCTTCTCCTCCGTGCATGCCTCACAACGCAGCATGCAGCGCCAAGTACTTTTGTCTTCCTGGAACGGATGGGCAGAAGCAACCGGTTTCCGACCCCATCCCGGGCAGACTGCCTGTCCTGCCGTGCCGCCCGTGTCGGGCTCACTGCACCCTCCCTTCGAACCGGACCCGAAGGGATAACAAACGCAACAAAACAAAAGACAGATTTGGGTGGGGCGCGGCCGCAGTAAACAGGTGAATAAATCGGTGCCTTTACTGCAGTCTGCCTGCCTGCCTGCCTGCCTGCCTGCCTGCCTGCCGCTCCAGTGCCGGTCCAGGAAGTGGACGACGACGGCCTACGTGCCAGCAGGCCACAGGGCCACGGCGCGGGCTGGGCGCGGGCCTCACCCAGTTGTGCTCTTGTTGTTGTCCGCCCTGCCCTTTAACGCGGGGGCCGCACCGCCAGACGATCCGTGTCGGTCCGTGCGTGCACCCCTGCGTGCTTGTGCCGTGCCGTGTCGTGTGCCGTGCCGGCCCGGCGCGTGGAGGTCTGGGTCGTGGACGAGGTGCTTATTACTCTATGGACGGGACGGCTAGACCATGGAAGTGCACGGCTCGGCTCGGCTCGGCTCGGCTCGGCTCGGCTCGGCTCGGCTCGGCTCGGCTCGGCTCGGCTCGGCTCGGCTCGGCTCGGCTCGGCTCAGCTCGGCTCGGCTCGGCTCGGACCTTGACTCACAGTCGGCGCGGCGCGTTCTCCTCTCTTCTGTTCCGCGAACGCCTCGTACTTTTATTACGGCGATAACCATTCCGCACGACGAACGCGGCTGATGATGTTTTGATGATGATGGTGATGATGGAGGCGGTGGGGGGGGGGGGGGGGGGGGGGTCGCAGGGGCCTTTCCTCCTCACACGCGCGGCGGGATGCACTCCCCAACTCGTCGTCAGGGGGAAGGGGGGGATGGGGGGGGGGGGGGGAGGAAGGGGCGAAAAACGGAACGCACCGTCGCCGTGGGTCCTCAATAAAAATAGATGGCACTTGCAGCGGCGGTGGCTGAGGCCCCAGCCCCAGGAGGTGGTGCAGCCGGCGCCCGGCTTCTACGAGGAAACTACTAGAAAGCAGGGGACCGAGACGCCGAGCGCCTGCCAGTGCCGGGGTAGGCCAGCCCGCACGACACGCGTGCGTGCACGAGTCGCGGCTGCCTAGCCAGCAGGGCGCCCGGTGCTCCCGCAGCGCCCCGTGTGCCCGCACTGCCCGGCCGCCTCGCCTGCCCATTCAGGCTGTCACGTGTGGAGCATTGTCTCGTATTGACATATGACATCTACATCGACGCCGGCCTGCCGCCGTGGCGTGGCGTAGCGTGGCGGCCGGCGTCCTAACTATAGCTTGGCGGCGGCGGCTCGCGATTCCCTTCATCTTTCAAAAAAAAAAAAAAAAAAAAAACCTTCCAAAATGTATTAGTTTGGTTATGGTTTGGTGGTGGTGGTGGTGGTGGTGGCGGTGGCGGTGGCGGTGGCGGGCCGCCGGGCTCAGCGTTCAGTCCTGTCAGTGAAGCTGTCGGGGTCTTATCAGTCGGGTCTTCAGGCCTACCCTGTCCTGTCCTCCATCCCGAGGTGGTGAGTTGGTTGACAACCGGTCTACTGGGGAAAAGGGGAGGGGTAGGACGTTGAATTGGGGGAGGGGGTGGGGGAGGGTTTAGGAACCAGGAGACACGACGTGGCGGGCGAATCGATTTGCGTTAAACGCGAACAATCAGCGCGAAGAAGTGCGTATTGAACCGTCCGTGGGAATCGAACCCAGTAAGCCTGCAGTCGCAGAGGGACACTCAAGCCCCGCCGCGACCCCCCAGTTTGCTCTCCAGCGCCAGCGCCACTTTCGCACGGATTCGATGAAAGGTCACGTGGTCTGAAAACGCTCCCGTGGGTGTCGCTGGCGGGGATGGAACCCGCAGCCCGCAGCACCGAGTCCGCTGGCCCTGGTAGCCCTGGTGTCGACGACAGTTTGCCCGCTGCACGTCCCCCTGCGTATCCCGTGGTTTGTGTACTCCCGGGCGGCGGCGGCGGTAGCAGTATAGCGGAGCGCCGCGTTGTGTTTGGCGCACGGCGGCCGGGGCCGGGCCGGAGGCCGGGCTGGGGGCCTGGGGGTGTGATGTAGGTTTACGAGCATCACAGCCTCGGCCTCCGCCTCCGCCGCGTCACTCTTGGCCTTGCATCTTTGCTCTGCCACAAGCCGGCGGTAGGTGTGGCGCGGCGACAGGTTCCCTGACCGCACCTGACCCCTCGGGAGTGGCGTTATTGCGTTATTTCTATTTTCCCCCACGCCGTGCCGCGTGGCCGTGCGGTGGCAGGTGGCAGTGTACTAGACCGTTATTGTCCAGGGAGGCTGAGGGTAGCGCAGCGTGGCCGAGACAAACAACTGGTGCGGACAAACAGATCTGTTCGTCCCAGTCCTGACGCTGCCCCCCCCCCCCCCCCCCCCCACGCGCTCCAGCGCCCTTCGGCAAGGAGGATGCCTACAAGGCCGCCAAGTCCGAGCAGTTTGTTCACGCCCACGGACCACGGCTCGGCCAAGGGCCGCAGGTGGCGGAGGCTACCCTTCCCCCCCCCCCCCGCCCCCCCCCCCTCATCCGGTGATGCTCTGCTCTGCTACCTGGCTGGCAACGGCGGCAATCTTCGGCAATGGTCGTGCCAAAGAACTGCAATAAACTCCTTACTGTTAAAGAGGGGGAAACTAGCCGTGCAGATGACGTGCCTGGGCCTGGCATGGTGGCCTTTATGCCTTTCCTTGTCTCCGCTCCGTTCCATTCCCCCCTGTCTCCCACGCCCCTGGGCCTGGGCCGGAAGTAGCCTTCCCTGCCGCCATATGCATTTCCGGCCGGCGCGGCGCGGCGGCGCCCGTCCATGACAAAAAAAAAACAAGAACAAAAAAGAAAAACAGTCATGGCGGACCTCCTGCAACGCGTAAACTTCTTGGCACCGCTCGCAGTGGGGCTCCGTGAATGGATGCCATAGGGCGAGGGGTGGATTCCGTGCCTACGGACCCTTATTGACTTTTGCCATGGCCGCAGGCTCCAGTCGGGAAGGTTCTTGGGACGCTGCCGACCCGGACCCGAGTCCTGAGCGCGAGGTAACCTCAAATCTGAGTCTTGTTGTGTGTAAACAAAGCAGACGATCTCAATGGGTCTCCTGTCATTACGTTTCCTGCTTCACCAATTATGTGCCCTTAAGCCGGTTAATCCCTTCTCTACATGTCCAGTGCGGGTTTAATTTTTCTTCCAGTGAAAATCAACTTGTTGTTCAGATTTGTAGAGGAATTATTTTTCAATTTCTTGGAGACCTCTTCCTTGCGGAATTTTTGGAGCCGGATATTTTATGATTTTATATCCTTAATTATGTTGTGTGTTTTATGTCTGCAGGAGCCAACAAGCTGTATCACAATGCCCGTAAAAGAGAAAAATTGGAAGCGAGGTGCAAAACGGTTTATGAATCGGCGCATTCGTATCACTCAGTGGCTTCCTGAATATAATCAAGAAAAATTTGTATGTGATATGATAGCTGGTGTCACGGTTGGACTAACTGTAATGCCACAAGCCCTGGCATATGCTACCCTAGCAGGATTAGAACCTCAGGTAAGATGTAAAATTTTTTTTTTTTGCTATGTTGTATGAATAAAAACTAAATGTGCTGATTTACTGGTGTTTCCTCCTCTTGCAGTATGGTCTTTACTCAGCATTTGTTGGCTGCTTTGTATATGCTGTGTTTGGGAGCTGTAAAGACATTACAATAGGTCCAACAGCTCTCATGGCACTCATGACATACCAGCAGACCATTGGTCGGAATGTGGACTTTGCTATTTTGCTGTGCTTCCTTTCTGGTTGTGTGCAGCTGTTGATGGGTGTTCTGCATCTAGGTGAGATTCTTCACTTTATCATAAAAGTCTTCCATTTATCATTTTTCTTTTCATCCCCTACATATCCCTTAAAATGCCTACAGGTGTGTTGGTGGACTTTATATCAATTCCTGTCACTGTTGGCTTCACATCGGCAACATCTGTAATTATTGGCACATCCCAACTGAAAGGCCTGATGGGTTTGAAATTTGACTCATCTGGATTTGCTGATAATGTTCGAAAGGTTTTTGTGCATGCTGGAGAAACTCGAATTTGGGATTTAGTGTTAGGATTAAGTTGCATCATTCTTCTACTCTCTCTTAGGGTAAGTGTCTATAAATACCCAGATTTTCCTGTTAGTGCTCTACATTCAACTTTCAACTGGTTCATTGGTTGTTTCCTTCTCAATAGAAAATTAAAGATATTAAAATTGGTGGGTCGAAACCCACACGGCAGCAGCAAATAATTATGAAAACTTTGTGGCTTATTTCAACATCAAGAAATGCCCTCATGGTCCTTGCTTGCTCTCTACTTGCGTACCTCCTGCAGCCGACTGATCCCATCGCAGAACCTGCCTTTGTTCTCACAGGTTTGTTTTTTCTGAGTATCTGTGAGTACCTGTTCCTATTCATACTTACAGAAAGGATTTACCAATGGAAATTCATCTTCTTTTTCCAGGAAAATTGCAATCAGGGCTTCCACCATTTCAACTTCCACCTTTCCACACCAGTTTTGCAAACCAAACTTTTGATTTCACTGCCATGTGCACAGAATTAGGATCCTCTATTGTTCTTGTCCCAGTTATTGCTGTGCTTGGAAATGTTGCCATTGCAAAGGCTTTTGGTAAATGTTGAAAAAGTTTTTTGAATATATCAGCACATATGAAGTTCTTCTTTCCAAAATGACTAAGTTGTCTCATTTTGTGCTTTCAGCTAGTGGGGATTCAATTGATGCGACTCAAGAGTTACTGACTTTGGGTCTGTGCAATGTTGCTGGGTCATTTGTACTGTCGATGCCTGTCACAGGATCTTTCTCTCGTTCTGCTGTTAATCATGCAAGTGGTGTTCGCACACCAATGGGTGGAGTGTATACAGGTCAGTTGTTAACCTAATGTCTTCCACTATATCTTTCTGAAACCAGTTTTACTTTACTTGTTGAATTCATTTCTTGTAACAGGTGCATTGATACTTCTTGCGCTCAGTCTTCTGACACCCTACTTTTACTACATTCCCAAAGCATCACTTGCAGCAGTTATTATTTGTGCTGTCATTTTCATGATTGAGTATGAAGTTGTCAAGCCAATGTGGAGATCTAGCAGTAAGCATTTGATTCCTATGTAATATTTCTGGCTTGCTAACTTCTACTACTATTATTTGTGAGACATTGACTTTTAATCTGCTCCATACTTTAGGAAAAGATTTGGTGGCCATGACAGCAACGTTTGTACTCTGCCTGGCTATTGGAGTTGAATATGGTATTTTAGTTGGAGTGGCTATCAATATTGTATTCCTATTGTATCCATCAGCCCGACCAAGTATTCATGTTGAACAGAGCACAGTAAGTGATTGCTTTTAAAATTTCTTATTTTAATTTCACTTTTCTTGTTTAATCTTGTTTTTAATGGTATATTGATTTTTTTGCCTCCAGACTGCATCTGGAATATCTTACCTAATGGTAACATTGGGAAATAGCCTTTACTTCCCAGCTGTGGATTTCATTCGAGCAAGTGTTGGTCGTGCTGGCATTAAACAAGGTGCAAGTCAGTTGCCTGTTGTTGTTGACTGTCGCTTTATTCTAGGGGCTGATTACACTGCTGCCAAGGTGAGCTGACTTTTTAAAGAGTTCACACATTAGGTTTACATTATTCATTGGCTAATATTATATTTAATCTGGCAGGGTATTGCATCACTCATTGATGACTTCCACAAGCGAAAGCAACGATTGATGTTCTACAAACCTAGAGCTGCCGTTTTGTCTGTACTGCATGGTGTTGGTCTCGAAGACTTTGTACATGTAAATTCTCAGGAACAGTTGGACTCAACACTGAAAGGTATGACCAGTAGCCTTGTCCAATGAAATTTCTTTCATGCAGAAACTAAATGTATCAATTCTACATACAGTGCCTTGTTGAATTATTTTCAGATGTAAACAGTTCCGGAGGAATGAAGTACCATGATGTTGAATTACATGATGTAACATCTAACGGGCATAAAGAAAAAGAGGCAGAAGAGAACTCTGTTCCACTTCTCAATGAACCTAATTCTCATCCTGCGTAATCTGTGTTCCCAATAGTTAAGCTGTGCAAAACAGTGATACACATTTTTAAAGAACAGTTTGTGTCTGCAATGTTTTATAGGAGTTGTTGTTGTGGCGGAGTTAAAAAGAAATTCAACTTCCTTTGTATGAAGAGAGTAACTGACTGTATGTGTTCATTCAAGAACATGTGATTTTGTCAGGGAAATTAAGATCTCCTACTTGCTGGGCGTTGTATTCTGAAATGTTGATGTTCCATATTATTCAGCGATACATGCTATCATTTTGTTCATGTCAATGTACCTTTTAGAAAAATAGGTCTGTGTAAGTAAGTAGAATGTAATTTATATACAATGACCAACAGGGTTCAGGCAAGGAATCACTTTGAATTATCATGACCTGCAGCCGCCTTCAGCTGTATAGTGCTTACTTTTTTCAATTATATCTCAGCAAGTATTTGTTGTCACGAAATCATTTGTGCTTAATTTAGCCAAAGAAAATGCTGTGAACAACTGCTGTTGTTTTCTATGACTCTTTTGAAATCTCAGAAAATTTATCTTTCCAATCAGTTTTTCGTGTCTGACTTCTATGAACCCTGACCAAAGTTTGACCATCCATTGACTATTTGGAGGCAACTTCTAATGCTTTAACTTTATATTTATAAATATTTGTGTGTAGGAAACAAGTTTCCTATTTATGTACAGGTGTGAGAGTTTAAAGAGCTCTTTACAGAGTTAATGTCTTAAGACTGTAAGAAAATATTTTTCTGCGATGCTTTTCTCAATACTAAGACTGCTCTTGGTATTACACACGTGGAGGGAGGCACAATAATAACTGATGATGTTGTTTGTTCTTCAAACAAGTTTATTTTGTTAGCAGAACATGACAATGCACTCAACTTTTTGACATAAGTGCACAACTAAGCAAAGGACGACAGAGTTATTTCTCAAGGTATTTGTTTGTGAAGGTTGTGAGTGCTAGGATGAACTGGTAGGGTCCACCTCACCTGCAACCTCCACACCCCTTGTTTTAAAAGTTCAAGACTTTCTGTTTGAATAAATTGAATCTCACAAGTTTGTCTTCCATTAATGTTCTCCCAAAGACTTTGATATCTGTTGCTCATAAGTCATATAATTATCATGGAACTGGAATGATTGTAACAACTACTGCTTCTAAAATTATAATATTGTGAATCCTGCAGGGCTTCAGGAGATGTACTATACATATTTTTAATACTGTCAACAACTAAAACTCAAAATGCCATATGTTTGTTCTGTGATTCTATTTTCTTATCTGTTTTTATTGCTTGACAGTTTGCAAAAAAGATTCCAACTTTTACATAGTTACCACGTACCATTTGCATTCATCAATAACTTAATAATAATGATGATAATGACTATCACAATTGGTCTGATTTAATTAATAAACCTTCACACGATTTACATTACACATTGGCACATTTTGGTCATTTGTCATGAAGTAGAAGAGGAACACATATACCTTAATGATCAGTCTATCAGTATATCTCAAACAAGAAAAAAAAAAAAAAAAAACCCTCAGAGAGAATGGGTCATTTCTAAAACTAACTGGAAAAATCTATAATGTTGCAGTAAACAAAATACAACTCACCACAGGGGAATAAAAACAAAAAAACTACAAGAAAACATTACCTTGTTCACTGCTTTGAGAGAGACAGACAGCTCTGCAATGGTCTGTCCAAGTACAAAAAATACTTCTACCTAACATGCAATTACAAAATATTTATCACAGATTCACTATGACTTCAGGCACAGGAAATTCATGTTAGACTTGGCACATGCAATTTTTTATTTGCACTACTACTAGATTTGAAGTGGTTGAATGCAGCTGGCAAACAAGTGGATACAACAAATCCAACACCAAGCGTGATGAAATAGCCTCCATACACAAAGAACTGAAACAGAAAAAACAGTTGTATTTGCAGCACAGGATATTCTGTGATTTCTTACGAGGAAAATAGTAAAACACTCACTTGATTTCGAATTTTAAGCTCCAGGCCCCCTTTGGCTGAAACTATCAGAGTAAAAACTGACTGAAGGCATAGTGCCATGAACATATTGAAACCAAAAATTAGGGCGTGTGACTCCGCTTGCAATGATTTAGCAACCTCTGAGCTGGGGAAGAAATGAGACTTGAAAAAAAATAATAACGGAGACTCGGTCATGTAGCTTCCAAAACCTGAATTTTCTTACCTTGCCAAAACCATTGTAGAGTGGTACAAAATTTTGAATAATATGTATAATATATACTGTCCCCACAGGTAAACTGTCCAAGCAGATGCTAAGAGAAAAGTCCCTTGCAAGAGGCAGCACATTGTCAGGATTAACCCTGTATACCGAGCAAAGTTAATTTTGTGCTGACCAACAAACCATGTTGAGACGGATCCTAAAACAGATCAAATTATTAAATTTGAGTTTTGGGAAAAATCCAAGTAGATTGAGAAATTTAATCCAGTACCTATCAACGTGTATACAGCATCAACCACTCCATTATACAACTGTTCATCTTTTTCTGCTGTTACATGCCAAAGTGATTGGATATATGATGTGACCTACAATTAATGGAAAAGTGGTGATTTTTATCAAAAACAATGTTAATGATCAATGCATAAAGGATCATGTGCACAGAACCTTCAGAACCTATCCACTAAAATTCTTTTACCTGCAAGTAACCACAAGTGGCCAATGCCCACCACAGGGACCACTTTAAGACTTGACTATTTCTGTATGCAAAAAGAAAATCTTCAGACATTGCTTTTAAGGCATCAAACAGCATCCTCCTAGTTTTATTTCTAGATGAAACAATATAATTATTCTCATGATTTGCTTGGCTTTGAGGAGAGTCTTGTCTCTGAAGATCAACCTCAACAAAGCAACTATCTGGCTGAGCATTTAATTCATGATCTTCAGATGCTAATGACAATGCAGACACTTCACACACAATGTTACTTTCTGGCTGTTTGACAGTTTTGCGGTGAAAATACATACTCCTTTTTACAGATGGGAGAAATAATGCAACCACAGCTGATATTGATACACCTGCCCAAACAACAAATAAAATAAAAAAATCAAGGTGGTGATTAACTTTAATGAAGGCAGTAAGTCTTGTACTCAGGACCTTACCAGTAAGTGTCAGATAATTTAATTGGTGGTAAGTGACAATGTTCAAACTTATAGTTAACTGACTTATAACACCGGACACAAATCGGCCAAGTAAAATTCCTGAGCGTACACACCCAGATACCTTCTGGAAGTCTTTCTTATCACTCACTGCATACATGTATGTAAGGTATGCAACATCAGTAGCCATAAACAATCCATAAAAAAATTCTGCAGCCTTAGGGGAAAAATATACATTAGGAAAATAATCATGGCAGTTTGGACTCGATCACCTTTAACTACGTACCTGAATTGTTGGCAAATCATGACCCCAAATAATTAGACAGTACGTAATTACACCTGATAGTCCTTCCAAAATAATAACTGGTTGGTAACGGGCCCAATCAGTGAGAAGAAACACAAGTACGAGTAAAGACAGATTTGAGTAAGTTGCCACAGGATATATGTCTTGATTGACCTGTAGATAGTAAAGTGATAAATTTCGACTGAAATTTTTACAGCCTGCTACAATAAAAATTACATACATTACCTCATCTTTTGTGAAGTTTTTATCTGGTCCAACTAAATACTTAGTCACAAAAGACTCTGAGGGACGGAACTCCTTCAGAAATCC
The DNA here is from genome assembly GCA_038380765.1 of Odontothrips loti. Classification (NCBI taxonomy): domain Eukaryota; kingdom Metazoa; phylum Arthropoda; class Insecta; order Thysanoptera; family Thripidae; genus Odontothrips; species Odontothrips loti. Next base: position 8,394,691 of record CM076249.1, read on the forward strand.
AAATGCACAAAGTGGCACAAGTAAATGCCATGCCAGGGCCATATTATCCGTCCTTTTTATTTTATTTTTTCCACCCCGGTTTTTTTTAAGCAAATGGACTGTTCAAGGCACTTCTACTCAGAATGGATGGTGTGGAAATGTCTCACCTTTCAACATATTTCAAACACAGTTTAGGTCAACATTATTTTGTGTGAAAATAAAGTATCAAGCTAATGTCACGAATCAAAAACTATACATTTAAAAGAAGAATAATGTTGCAGAGTGCTAGCTACTAGCTGACAATAATCACAAATGGAAAGAAATAGCTCACAATTATTAGTGTAAGAAGGAGGTCGTTTGCTTGTCTGCTGCACACTGCACGGAGGTTATGTACACCACCAGCGACTTCACAAGAGAGGGAAATGACAACCGCGGGGCGTTCAAGGAGATAAACAGGTCTTCAATCAACTTATAAACTTATGGACAGCATCTCACTCCGCCAACTCCTGACGAGGAATGCAAGGATGTCACAATCTCACTCATTAGCGTGGATTAGCAGACGACAACCGTGCGTTCATGCCCCTACCCCCACCCCCGTTGGATCATAACACCTCCACCACCTCCACCCTCCACCCGGCGCGGGCTAAAGGGGTTGCAGGGAGATCCGCCCGGCGGGTAGCGGGTTCTGGAGCAGTGTCCCAGGTAGGGCTGTGCGGTTAACCGGTTAACCTGTTATTAACCGGTTATTTTTGATAACCGGTTGCCCGGTTATTTTCTTTTAGAATAACCGGTTAATTAGGGATTTAAAAATACCAGTAAGATTCAACCTTACGGTAAGTTACGGAAAGATAGGTAAGTTACGAGAAAGATTTATTTACAGCGGGTATTTGTTAAAAATAGTACGCTTTAGTATGTTTTTCCACATAACATAATCATCCCATCGGTTCTGCTCTCTGCGGGACCACAGTAAGCGCCAATAGCGCGCTCCTCTCCATCGTAGCACCGTAGCGTAGTGGGCTAGCTGACTGATCAGTGACCGCAAGGTTCGAGGTTCAACTCTTTGCCGGGGTGAAAATTTTTCTGAAGTCTGCCGACCGAGGATGGTGGGTAAAATATACCCAAAGAACGTGTTCAAAGTGTGTTGTCTGAGTGACCGCGGACGTTGGGCCGCGGCCATTCCCCGGAGGTTGAATACACTCGTTGACTCAGTGGTTCGACGCCCGAGCAGGGGAATGGTGCTTGCCAAGACTCGGCAGAAGTTAAATGTAGAGGCCTAGGGTTCGGCCTTCTACATTTTTCAAGCGTAAGGCCTCGGAATCTGGAGTATTCGGGCAACACCTACTTGGATACATGGCGTAGAAGAGTAGAGTACAATCGGCTTCGGCCGTGTACGATCTGGGCATCCTACCTCCCTCTCAATCCGCGAGGGAGTGGCCTTATGGCCACAGACCAACTGGCTGGTCGAAGGGGGCTGACTCCTGAAATCTGGTCAGCGGAAGGGGCGATGTTGGCCGTTGCGGAAGCCTGCCTACCAAGGCGGCTGCGTCGTGCCTGTGTCTTAGCGGCGGTCAACTCCTGGTACACCGGTTCCCATCCGAACACCGAAGTTAAGCAGGAACGGTTCCGGACGGAAGTCTGGGACGAGGTAGGACCCACCCATTTTTGCAGTTTTTTTTTTACACCAATTTTCAGTTTGAAAATCTGAATATTACCGAAAAATAGCACATTTTTCAAGGTCGGGTAATATTACCGTAAGTTACGGTAACTTAGCGAATTTTACCGGTAATATTACGGGCCTTTAAATCCCTGCGGTTAATACACTAACCGGTTAAACCGGTGAAAGGGTCAACCGGTTGTGACAGTTTCAGGAAATAAACCGTTTTTGAACTAACCGAGTGGTTAATTTTTATGTCAAGCCGGGACGAAGTAGTGTTGTTCCCAGCATGTTCCCAGGGTCAACAGACCATCAACCACGCTCGCGACGCTTGCAGATACGCGCGTCGCTAACTTTACCAGACTCTACAGACCCCAGACCCCCAGACCCATCCGTACAAGTAAACATTGAGTGTACTGATATATTATCAAGAGTGAACGGGTGCAAGTCCCATGCCTCGGGCATGGGTAATGAAATCAAACGAGCATGATTGTCTTTTTCTCTGCTTTATTTATGTGCGAACTACGAAATTCGCGTTTCAAAATAATGTACATTAAGGAACGGACATATACAACCTTTACGAGCAGCGAATTTCGTCTTACCCTCGGACAACGGATTGACAACACAGAATTATCTCGACATAGCGGATACAATTTGCTGTCGGAGACGACCTGGAAAATAGTCTGGAAAACTTGGAAAAGTCGTGGAATCTGGAATATATCTTTTTCCATTTTGAGCCGCCACCCTGATTCAGTCATTCATTCAACGACCCTTGTGATACAAAAATTACGGCACAAAGAATTACATTTTCTTATTTGCTCAGACACACCATCTACTCAGGAACATTACGTATACCGCCACCAAAAATAGTGGAATAATGGTAAAAGCAGCCTTTTTCTTTTAATAAACTTGTAGGGAGATCACAGAATATTGCAAGAAAAAATGAAAACGGTTCTCTCCGGGCAAAGTACATCGTTGAGCCTGTCAGCCTCAGCCTGACGAGTGGTTGCCTACGACGGCGGGGGCACCGCGGCCAGGGCCACGGCCACGGCCAGCAGTGCCGTCAGCGGGGCGGCGGCCCCCGCCGTCCTGGTGGCGGCACTGCAGTGGGTGATGTTGCGCTCGTCGATGTGCTCGCGGAAGCAGGAGCCGGGGCGGCGGCGCGGCCACAGCAGCCCCTCCTTGCGCACCACGGGGTTCTCTGCGGAAATGACGTCCTCGTAGGGCTCCGTGCGGACTGGGTGCGTCGTCTTCTGCGCCGGGCAACCCTTCCTGGCCACCACCAGCACCAGGCTGGTGCCCGGCACGGACACCGCCACGAACGGCCTGGACACAACGGGGCGATAACTGTACTTGGCCTCACGATATGCACAGCAGCACAGCACCCATCTCCAGCCACACATCGTCCACTCACGTGTCGTCGCAGCTGAGCCGTGGGTGGTGCGGGGGCAGCGAGGGGCTGTCGGGGGACTGCACTCCGGGGCCGACGCGGTGCAGGTCCCTCAGCATGACGCACATGTGCAGGATGGTCTTGTTGACTCTGAGCGGCGCGAGCGCGTCCTGAATCTCACCAGGGCTGGCGGTCGACCCTGCGGACAGGACACGTCGACGTGATGATTGAAAAAAAATATCACTGCGTAGACGGTGTTTGAACCCAGATCAGCGATAATCGACACAAGAAACCCGGAGAGCCGTCTTCTAACGCAGAACGAGACGTAATTGAGAGCACAGACAGACAGACGCACAGACGACGACTAGTCTGTTAATCGTCTAGAGGACGAAAAGCAGACGGATCGCCGGATTACTTGGATCTTTGGTGGGGGCCACGGTCTGGCCCATGGTCTGCGCGCCGCCGAGGAGCACAGCGACCGCTGAGACGACGCTCCCGGACAAGCCGCTCTGGCCCTGCTTCCACCACAGGGCGGCCAGGGCGGCGCCGGCCAGGCATGCCCCCGAGGGCGGCGTCACGGAGGTGGCCTAGGGCAGGACGAAGCCGTAAGTGAGACTCGGAGAAATGTGTATACCGGTCCACGGAGCGTGGCACGTCACATGGCACAGCCGTGCTGATGCTGACCGTGGACCGGGGCGGACGCCGGCAGATGCCCTGGTGGTCGTTGACGGTGATGCGGGTGTACACCTTGGCGAGCTCCAGGCGGAGCAGGAGGTCTGGGTTGACGCGCGCCAGAGGCCGCCCAGCCTCCAGGCCGGTATCATCCGCTACCACGATGGCGTTCTCGTCCAGGAGGTAGCAGTTGAGGCTGTCCGACCGGCACGTCTCCGGGCACGAGCTGCCCTGTCCTGGGCACGACTGCGGGCACAGAACAGAAGGGATGGTGTCGGTTCGATTCCTCGCAGTAGCCGGGCCGGGCCGGGTACCGGCGGTGTCTGTTCTGTACCGCGAGCGTGCTGGTGATGTTCTTGAACAGCTGATTCAGCTTCTTCTGCGGCAGGCGCAGGCCCACCACGGCAGCCGGCACCCTCTCCGACTTGGGCCGCGCCGTCACCATGGCCGCCATCGTCACCTCCCGCGCGCCCACCTCCTCCGCGGTCTCCTGTGGACACACATGTCAGGTGTATCATATAAAACCTAGAACAATTTATTTTTTACTTTTTTTTTTTCATTTCCAAGTCGGTTGGCGTACGCTGGTGCCGCTGGTGGTGAGCTTTGGGCCCGGCACGCCCGTCCAGCTGTCCGCAAGGCCCGCTCTGCGCGCCGAGTAGGGGTCGTCTTGGTTGTAGGAGGCGGTGTACTCGCTGTACACGTCGGCCGAGTCCTCGTCCGCCAGGTGAGCGCTCACCACCCAGTGCGGGGCGTCGGCGTGGTGCAGCATGCCCTCGTCCACGGCGCGCCGGTACCACTCTTCCTCCGGACCCTTGTTCTCCCCGAAGGTCACCGGCCGGCTGCGGGAGGCACACGCGGTCAACACCAAGCCCCGTCAAACTGAAAGCATCGTACTCCAGTGCCGGTGCGCGACCCAGGGAGCCTCGCAGGCGACCCGGGTTCGAATACCGGCCGGCCCTTACTGTTCTGCCGAGGCCTCGTTCTTACGCCGAGCCAGCCAGCGGGTCAGTCCGCTGTGCGTCGACACGAACGCGATGGACGCCTCCCACCGGTCCCACACCCTGCCCGACAGAGAAACAAGCAGCTGAGCAGCTGTGCCAGACCTGCAACTGCCCCCATACCAGGCCATGCTGTACGCTGTACGCACTCCCAGTCCTTGATGAGCTCGTTCCAGAAGCGGGTCGTCTCGGCGTCGGCGGAGAGGGCGGCGGCCAGCTCGTTCTCGTCCTCCACGTCCTCGTCCGGCTTCTTGTAAGCCTTCCCCTTGGCCCTGCCGTGGCCGTGGCCGTAGCCGTAGCCGTAGCCGTGGCCGTGGTGCCCCTGGTCCCCCGGGCCCTGTTCGTCTCCGTCGGCCGCGCAGCCGCCCCGCTCCGGGTGCCTCCCGATCAGCTCCAACGACGGCTTGCCCTCCACCCCGCAGCAGTAGCCGCAGTACCGCCAGTTGGGGTGCACGTCCCAGTTGTTGTTCTTGCCCAGGAGGGGCTTTAGCTTGGCTGGGGAGGAAATGTAGAAAATATCAGCTGGTGCCGTTTCAGTTTAGGGACTGGTTCCCCAGTGTTGGCATGGCACATTACCGTAGGAGATGGATTTATCCGGTGTCGCCTTGATGCGGTGGGAGGTGTAGTTCTTGGGCGTCGCCAGCACCAGGCTGTAGGGGGAGTTGTCGACGCCGCGGAACCAGTACTGTCGACTCGTCTTGGCCGACACTCGGTTCTGCGGGGCAGGCGGGGGCACGCCGTGAGGGCCAGCAGGGCGTAGGCGGGGCAGGGGGGCGGGGGGGGGGGGGCAGGGGGGCAGACGGCTAGGCTAACTCACCCAGTTGTGGTACGTGCGGATCATGTCCAGCGTCATGTAGCCCTCGGTCTGTTGGACGACGCGTTCGCGGAGCTGGCGCGGGAAAAACAGAAATTCGATGTTAAAACTCGGCGTGAGACGACGAAGTTTGTGGCCAAGTCGGCAGTTTCACTCCCTTACTCCGCGCATGGAGTCGCTCATGCTCCTCGGGAAGGGGTAGTCCTCCAGCTCGATGTCGACCATATCCACGCCGTTGAACCCGGGCTTGAGGATGCCGTTGAACTGCCAAACCGACCAGGCAAGGGGTCAAGGGTCGTCCCTGTACTACGTCACGCAGCCTCCAGACAGTCACAGTGCGCCTCACCCGGGGTCGCAGGTCGGGGTGGAAGACAATCATGCCGTTGTTGGTGACCATGAACACGTACGCGTTGACGCCAACGAGGTGGTACGGGATCCGCCGCTTGATGTCCGAGACCAGGATGTCGATGCCCGCCACGCCGAGCATGTCCCCGTTGGCCAGCTGCCGGGGAGGGTTGGCGACGGTCAGGCGGAGTGCACAGAACACAGCGAGGAAGAGGGAAGCCCGCGACACTCAACTCACCCCCGCCGCACTCATGTTCCGCGCCGCCGTCGATACCGTGATGACGTACTCCTCGCTCTGCCCCAGCGTGATGTCCTCGATCTGCGCAGATAAATGAGTCAGCCGACTGGGGGTGTCTCACGCCTCGCCCAGCTGCGCCGGGCTGGGCCAGGGCTGGGCCCACATGTGGCTGGGCTGGGCGGCCCCACACGTTACCGGCAGCCGTTGCAGCCGGTGCCGCTGCTCCGCCCTCTTGTGCACGGCGAGGCCCTGCACGATCTCGGCGTGCTTGAAGCAGAAGGGCGTCACCTTGCGGAGCTGCTCGTCGGCCTGCATTATGCTCCAGAGCTTGTCTGTCATGGCGGGTACCTGTTGGCAGTTGGCAGCAAGTCAGCCCGTGGAGCGAAGCGGAGCGCCCGCGAGAGCTGGGATAGGCCAGCCCGCACGGCACGGCTGAGTCGGGGCTGCCTATCCACCAGCGCCAGGCCTCTTACCGTGACGTCCGCGTACATGTGCGACCAGTGCACGGGATGCTGCGCCGCCAGCATGATGGGCCGAGCCATCACCGGCACGTAGTTCAGCACCTCGTCGTCCTCCCCCTTCCAAATGTCCGAGTACCAGCCTGCGCATTAGAGTCGACCGGTGACCTCACGGTCAGTGACTTGGGGGACAAGTCCATCGCCGCGCTGACGCTGACGCTCACCCTGGTTGGCGCAGGCCATCCATCTCGCCTTCCAGGCGGTCTCGTGCTGCCAGTCCTGGATGATGAAGGGGAAGAACCGGGCGTACGTCCCCGGCTCGTTCCCCCTCGGCCGGTTGTACTTCCGGAACAGGTCCTCGTAGTGCTCCGGCACCACGTCCGTCACCAGCATTACGGCCTGGTTGCAGGAGGCGCCGATGGCGTCGTCGGTGCGGTACTGCGGTAGAAACTGAGGGTTATTTCTCACACGGTGGACACCGTCCTGGCGCTATGGACACCGGTGCTTGCCTTCTCCAGCAGCAAGAAGGCCGTCTCCAGGGCTTTGGTCAGGTTGGCCTCGCCCTTTTGCTTCTCACCCTCGAGCGCCTCCTGCATCTCGCGCACGTAGGTGGGCGTGGCCGGGATGAGGGACACGTTGAGGCCCGGCAGTAGCGGCAGCACGGAGTTGTTGAAGAGCAGCACGCTCACGAAGTCGTCCGGGCCCAGAGTGTTGAGGATGTCGCGCACCACCTGCTTGGAGATCTCCGACGGCGTCTTGAACCACATCGAGCCCGAGTGGTCCAACAGGATGACCACGTCCTTGGGGCTCATGGCGGCAAGCAGGTACCACGGGCGGATGCGCGCGTCGTAGTGGTCCTCGTGGTAGAGCCTGTTCCACTTGGAGGCTGCAACACAGAAGGTCAGCAGCGTAGCACGCCTACGGCTAGGCAGCCCAGCCAGCCCAGCCCCGTCCACGCAGCGGTGTTTACTGTTTACCTGGGAACTGCCGCATGACGCCCGTGTGGTGCGCGAAGTACTGCCACGAGGTGGTCTTGTCCTTCTCCCAGTTGTCTTGGAACACGTCATCCAGCTCCTCAGTCAGCTCGATGACCCGCTGCACCCGGGCACCTGGAAGCCGACGCCGGCAAGCTATGAGCCCTGGCCTCCACTACACAGCCCCCCAGCCCACACCCGTACCCACCTGTGGAGTTGTACTCCATGGCATCTGGTGGGGGAGGAACGCAGGTCCGCAGGGGCAGTCAGTGTTTGCTCACGGCACGGTGATTAGATAAATAGGTCGGGGACGGGCCAACATGCTACCCCGACACCGCCAATTACAAAAATTTTAAAAAATACTCACCCAAAGAAATGTTTATCCATCCTAAAGAGGAACAGAAAAGGGGAGGGGCGTTCAAAATTAATAGGCGTGGCTCAAACGCAAAGGTGTCAAAACTACGCCTACCTCCCCTTGCCGCTACCCGGCAGCAGCAGGGGGAGGTTCTCGGGTACTCACTGCCGTCGTATATGTTGGCCGGGACGTGCACGGCGCTGAAGGAGGTGTTGACGAGGTCGCCGGCTGGGAAGGCGTCCACGCTGGTGAGCCAGGGCTTGAGCGTCGTAGTGGGCGGGGTGGGCGCCGGGGTGGTTGGCGGCGGCGCGATGGTCGTTGGCGGGAACAGCTTCTGCCAGAGGGACTTCTTGGGCTTCTTGGGCTTGTTGGGATCCCTGGTGGGGGGCGGCAGCGTCGTCTCGATGTCCTTGACGCCCAGGTACGGCTGTGGTAAGGGCATCTGGTCGAGGTCGGCCGTGTCCACGCTCATGGCCTCGGCGGCCTCGCGGATCCGCTGCGGGTGCGGAGGTCATGGTATTGGTGCGAGTTGGGAGCAACGAAAGGGAGTCAATAGTACCCTCGTACCGGGCCGGGCCGCGCCACTGACCTGAACCTGCTCCACCCGACGCTTCATCATCTTCTGCAGCCGCCGGGCCACCGTGTTCAGGATCTCCAAGTGGTGCCGCGGCTCAATCGGCTTCTTGGCGTAGTTCTACAATACGGCAAACATGTTTAAAATAAAAAGTAATGACAGACGTTTCGGAAAGGCTGATGGGTGATTGGGAATGGGTTGATAGCGAGCATGTCCTTACGTCTTGCAGTCTCTGGTGGCGGGTCACAGTGTTGGCCATGTCCGTCAGACGCCGGCCAAGTTGCCTAGCCCAGTCTTTCACCCTGTGAACAAACGCGTACCGTACCCGATTCGGTGGTAGACAATGTAAAATCCATTCAAAGTCGTCAGTTTGAAGACAAAACAAAAACATGTTGGATGAGTCTCTTTCTGTACTCACGCGGCCACTTGCCCCGGCGTGTGTCTGTCCTGGTGGTGGTTCGGATGGCCGGCGGCCATGGCGGCCAGGGTGGCCGCCATGCAGACGAGGATGAGGACGGGGATGCTACTCGCCATCGCCACGTCCGAGTGGGATCCCGCAGCATCCGCCGGGTAGGATCCCGGCGAGGACCCGCGTCAGTGCAGCATATGGACGCGGCCGCGCTGGTCTGCGTGGTCCACCGCACCGCCGAAGGCTACAGTTGGGGTACACGGGGTACACGGGGTGCCGTACGAGGCTCGCGGCACGGGTCGGTGCGGTTGGGTGCGGCGCCCAGGCCAGAGACGCGCTCCGATGCGCTAACTACAACCCACTGATCGCGGGAGCGGCGGGAGCGGGAGGGCTGGGCCCGGCCTGGGTCTGGGAGCGCGGCGCCACGCAAACAGCCACCCCTATCGACCTCCCCGGCGTGCCGACCGGCCGCCCTGCCTCCGGCGCCATCCTGGCGCCGACTGGACCGGGCCCCGCCAGCACGGCGCCCTTCATGATGTTGGCGCAGCGGCGCGGGGCTGCGGGCTGCGGTGCGGGCCTAACCCAGATGGAGACACACACACTCTCTCTCTCACACACACACATACACATACTTGCGTGGCTCGTGTAAGGAACGCGAGCTGGGAAAGAACGTCATTCACCGTGTGTCCTGAGGTTTGACAGGTTTGACCCCCCCCCCCTCTCCCCCTCAAAAGAAAAAGGAGCGAATGAATTCAAACTGCAATCATCGATTATGCAATCGGCTGTCAGCCAGGGTGTGCCTTGACTCTCGAGGTGTCACTCGGGGTGTCCTGAGGGGGGTGGGGGGCGTGTACGTGACGAGAAGGGCAGGCAGGGGAGGTGGGGGTGGGCGGGGTGACTTCCCCCGTCACATCTACATAACAACCTGATGAGCCGTGACGTCACCACTGCTACGCGTCGCTATGGCAGGCCAATGCGTCATGGTGCTTGTCCTCCCTTCCTTGGCGCCTGGGGTGGGTTATTACGCGGCCACCGTGTTCCAATATTGAAAGAATGGCGGGAGGGTTACACGGGCGTGAGTGAGCGAGCCCCCCCCCCCTCGCCCTTCTGCCTTTTCTTCCCCGTCCTTTTCCTTCCCTTTCGACCGTTTCATTTCCCTCTTCTTTCTCCCTCCCTCTTCCATTCTCTCATCCGATGAGGGTGACAAGGATGATGAAATGGGGAGTGCATGAACGAAACCCCACAGTCTGTCCCACCACAATGTGTGCCCCTGACAGCTAACGGCTCCAACCTTACGCTGGATCGAGTAGACGGGAATGCGACGCAAATTTGCTGCAGCAGGGCTGTCCTGTATTCCCCGTTAACCCCCCCCCCCTCCTCGTATGCTGGCATAGTTCATACGATTGCAGCCGATGCGGTCCGGCCCCGTGCCTCGTCCCCCCCCCCCCCCCGCCCCCACTCCGTCGGCAGTCGGCACGATGTGTATGTTAAAACAGCGAACGGAAATAGACCAGGACCGCTTCTGCTGGTACACGGCTTTCCAAACTTCACCGAAAACGCGGTGTGCGGAGGCATGCACTGCGCAAGGTGTGCGTCAAGGTGGCTTCAGAGAAAGAGGGCGTAGGAGAGAGGGGCTAGTAGAGGTAGAGGAGGGGTGAAGTGAGAATAGAATTCGTGTTTCCGTGTTCTTCCGTCCGTGGAACCGGCGCCAAATTTGCCCCCCCCCCCAGATGCGCCACTCAACGAGCGACGACCTTTGCTTTCTTTGTGCTCCCACCTCTTTTGTTCTTTTTGTGACGAGGACAAAGGTATTCTATTATAATCTGGAATTTATTCTCTGCTCTCGGCATCCTGTTATAGATGTTGTATTTTCTCCAAATAAGATAGTAAACTCTACCAAAACATTTTCACGTGTGTTGGTCGCACTGTATACGTTTTTGGATTGTTTTTTGTTTACATCTGATCCCTTGTTTTGCGCACCAAAACACAAACTCTTGTACTTGAAGAATCAACTCTGGCGACGCCGTTACTGAGTTCAATAGATTTGTTCGATACCTTTCTAATATCACGGACTGACTATTGTGAGTGTTAATGTTGTTAACCTCTGAATTCATTCGTTCTGTACCCTCTATCTTGTATCTTAACCTAGTAAACCATGCAGCAACCAACCAATTGCTTGACATATTGAATTCAGTGCTAATTCTTTCTCCGCCTTTTGGTCCAGTACAAGACCGGGATCATGATTTTATCATTTAAGTCATTTGTAACTGATCTAGTTGTCAATTTGCTGTTGCAGATACAACTCCCTCAAATATGCCCAGCAACTCGACTGAAAAAAATTTGGGTGGATCTGTTACTGAAGAAGAAACATGCAAGGCAAGAGCATTTCTTCGTGAAAGATTTATCCGAGCCATAATAGCTATGAACGGTAATGTTAAGTGTTTATTGTGCGTTTATTTGTATTTACTGCTTTTCCTTCAACAAATTTGTGTTTTATAGGTAAAATGGCAGATTTTCATATGTATGACAACACTGACGTTTCAGCTATTTTTGGTAGCTGTGATCGGGAGTTTGTTAATATTCATGTTAAAACTTTGAAAACTCCCCTCGGCACAGTATCAGATGCATTGTTAAGGACTAATGATATAGAGACTATATGTATTAATGATATAAATCCAAGCAACAGTATGTAATAGTAAATAAAGAGTTAATAGCATTTTGTCTTTCATTCTCTATGAGGCCATGATAAGGTTAAAAAAGAAAGGTCCAATGTATATAATAGGCTCCTTTAATAATCCTCAAATACAATTTATTCCACTTCTCCAGCCTCCAGCTTGGCAAGGAATTCAGCCTTAACCTTGGCAACCTTAGCCTTCCTCTGTTCCAGGGTGAGCCTCTTCATGTTCCATCTCTTCTTGATAGGTGCCTTCTTCTCGACCTTAACACGGGCAGGGTCGGCTCTGATAGCATCATGGGCCTTCTTGTAAATGCCTTCAATCTGAAAATCAAATTTTAAAAAGGCGTCAACACTACACTCTTAGTATACTTAAACAGACCATTGATAATTGATACTTACAGCATCAGCATTAATTCCTAACTTAATGTACTGAGAGAACTGGCGTTTGTAGGCCTCATCATCCTCTTCAGCAAGCTGGCGCATATAGTTGGCAACATGCAGGCCAAAGATATGTTCACGGTGGACCTCAGCATTGAATTCCTTGGACTCTCCATCAAAACCAGGGAACCTCTTGCAGCTGTAACCACATAACAATTAAGAAAAGTTGAACAAAACCAACTGAATTACAACAAGCATACTAGAAACACTTCAAACACACCTGTGAGGAATATTTAATCCACCATCCACAGCACCCTTCATGGCACCAAAGACCTTGGCACCAGTGCTAGTACGGGCCAGACCAACATCAAGGAAACACCTGAATGGGTTAGGGCCCTTCTCAATGGGCTCTACAATAAACTCCTCCCCAGTAACTTCAGTGGTTCCAATGTATTTCTCATCCAGGCGCAAGAACTTAAGAAGCTGTAATAGGACAAATAATGTATGAAGAACTGCAAACAAGCTAGAACAGGATTTTCCAGAAGTAAGAGAGAACTCACTCTACGGGCCAGGAGCAGACCAGTGCAGTAGGCAGCAGCATAGTTAGTCAGACCAACTTTGACGCCGTACTTGGGGAGTTCATGGCTGTAGGCGGCACACATAATCTTGTCACCCTCGATTCTGGAGTACGCGATCTAGAGGGAAGATCAATGAGATACAGATAGATGTCATACAGCTCAGTACAAAGTTCTGACTGTTAGTGAGTATTATGGATCACTACCATACAAAACGCTGTCATATGTATCTTACCTGGCATGTTATATCACGGTTGGAGAAACGGACAATCAGACGGTACTTGGGGGTGTTGTACTTGTTCTTGTCCTGGGTGATGAGGCGCTTACGGGCGAAGTAGTCAGTCTTTCCTTCACGACGCCTCCTGAACTTAACCTGGTACCTCTTGAAGTACTGCTTATTCTTGACTACTTTGACGAAACCCTGCAATGCAAAGAAGCACGTAAGGGGACTAACTTCGAAAATCAAAATAAAGCTTTAAAAGTAGGCCTACGAAAGTCCTAATGAAATGGCCAATATTAACATAGACATTTCAACACGTCTCAAAGGAACTAGCCGGTAGCCTAACCTCCAACATTGAAAACTTAAATGTAAACAGAGGGAGATTTATTGGTACAGAGCCAAGACGCGTAAGATATAAATTAGAAAACGAAGTGTGAGCCAGGACAAACGAAATTTTGAGATAGGATAAGAATTTTATGACGGTCGTGCTTTGGAAACAAAACCCATGCATGCTCTGTGTCGGATGCCGCCCAGGAATATCCACTTTCATCGAAGTAAGTAAAGCATAAATTTTGATTTGTACAGGAAATCTACTTGACTTATAAGACTTAAACTCTCCGCAATCCACATTAACGGCAAAAACACTCACCATTTTGACAAATTAAACGCGGCAACACTAAGGTTACACGTCGTCCGTGTAACCCAGATGGCTAAAGGAGAGATGCCACAGGAAGTGAACTAAAAATCCGCCACATGCGGAAACAGACAGAGATCAACACAGGAGTACAGAGCAGCCAGTTAAAGTGAAACTTCTCTCCGGGCTTCTTGCTTTGATGTTGGCTGTACGATAACCGACGAAAAAAAAACCCAGAGGTAATTAATTGTGGTTGATTTCAAGAGAAAAATAAAATACTCCTAGTTTTTTTTACACCGAAACCCCTTGCTAAATTAGCAATGGTACCCAAGTAGTTTGACGGTTTTTTATGTATCGTCGCTAGTCACAACATGAGTAACGTTCTCCAGTAAGAATTTATTTCATTTGGAATCTTCACAAATTTTTCAGGTGTATTTTTCCTGTTAATGAGCTCTATATTCATGCAGAACTTTGAGTGGAGGACAGAAGGAAAATTACGATTTGAAGAGTGGCTCCCTTCGCCCCGGAAAAGCTTTTGGAGAAGAAAAAAAGGTCGTCATCAAAAGCAACAAACATGGCGACGCGGTGTTCGGATGCGTAACGTTTATATTGTTTTGGTGAATTTGAATAATATAAGTGAAAGCTCAGCATTCACAGTTGTGCAAAATGCCCGCCCTAGAAGTGGGCTTTGCGCCCCCTACAGAAGCCCCTGAAGCTCCTCCTGTCCAGCAAACCCAGGCTGTGGTGGGCATTATCTACCCGCCGCCTGAGGTTAGAAGTATCCTTGATCATCTACTCCAGCATTTAAATGCTGCGTTCGTCATAACTCGCCTATGATTGTCATTACCTGTGTAACTTCAGCATTTTTTCAACAGAAGTTATTTGTTAATTTTTTTCTCCAACAGTATCTAGTTGTTTAGCATGTTATATCATGTTCTTTGGCCTATGCTGTCATCTCTTCCATCACTTTTATCTAGTTGTTTTGTCATGTATTATTCCACCCAAATTTTCGATGTACATTAATTTACTCAGTGAAAGGTCTGTAATTGCATTATTCCCATTCATATTTCCAGGCTGTTTGTATACTTTCCTTAACAACGGAATTCAGACATCGTTGACAAGACTGCTAGCTTTGTTGCAAGAAATGGTCCTGAGTTTGAGGCTAGGATTCGTGACAATGAACAGGGGAACCCAAAATTCAACTTTCTTAACTTTGGTGACCCATACCATGCATATTATCAGCATAAAGTTAAAGATATCCGTGAAGGGAAAGGTATGGACTGACATTTTGTTTAAGTTTCTGGAACATATTGAATCCTTCAGTTCAATTCTTTGTACTGATGTGTCTGTGTCTACATACTAGTATTGGGTACAAACATTTTAAATAATATTTTTTGCAGCACAAGAGTCTACTGCTCCTCCGGGCACTGTGCCTCCCACTAAGACTCCCACAGCTGTGCAACAAAAGCAACAAGAGCTGCTTAAGTCTGCCATTGAAAAACCATTCATCCCCAAAGATCCACCTGCAGACTTTGAGTTTATTGCGGATCCACCATCCATATCTGCTTTAGATTTGTAAGTTCCTATTGTCAAGTGTAAGCAATTGAGCAAAGTCTCTTCTTTCATTTTCAATTGTGAAAATGTTAATGTCTCTTTAAAATAATTTTCCAGAGATATTGTGAAACTTACAGCACAGTTTGTTGCTTTGAATGGCCGTACATTCCTCACAAACTTAATGAATCGTGAGCAACGGAACTTTCAGTTTGATTTTCTGAGACCCCAGCATTCACTGTTTCAGTATTTTACTAAGCTCTTAGAGCAGTACACAAAGGTAAGTTCAGTTCATTTATACTCACCTCTACTGATTATTGAATTGAATTTTTGACCTAATGGCACCTGACTGTTATGTGCAGGTGCTAATCCCTCCAAAAGATATGATGTTTCGATTGAAAGATGAGTGCTCGACTTCAGCCCATATTTTGGATCAAGTGAAGTATCGATCAGAATGGATTAAGTATCAAGAAGCCCAGAAAAGGAGAGAAGAGGAAGAATTGGAGAAAGAGAGAGGTTTGTTTCAACATCAATTTTGAGATTTTAAGTGGTGATTTCTAACTGTTTCTAATATGTGTTCTCTCTGCAGTTGCCTATGCCCAAATTGATTGGCATGATTTTGTTGTTGTGGAAACTGTTGATTACCAGCCTATGGAAGTTGGTAATTTCCCTCCACCCACTACTCCAGATGAAGTTGGTGCTCGTATTCTCATGCAGGTGAAGCATTGCACAAATTTGGCTCCTTTTTAATTTGTCATGTTATCTGTACACTTACCATTCTTTGCATTTCTTTTATATTCATATTTTGAATTCAGGAACGCTATGATGATGGTGATGAAATGCAACTAAGTGATGATGAGGAGGAGGAAAGAAGTCGTCCTCGCACACGCAAGGGTCCGGCTCAACATGTTTTCAGACGTGAGCGCCGACGTGAGGAACATGAAGAGGTGGATGATGGGGATCAACAAGATGAAATTCAGAAGCGTTACAAAGACAAAGCAGAAAGTCGTGATAATATTCAGGTAGGTGTGGTTGATTGTGAAATTTACTCCATTTATTCTTTGTACATCTACGTGTAGTGGTTTGGAATCGTAAGATGAACATCTTTGTTTGATTTAGGTACAAGACATGGAGGAAGGATCATCCAGTGAGGAAGAGGATGATGGTCCACCAGGAGAAAGGAAACTTCTGCCTACAGGACCACCACCACCGCCGCCCCCCAAGGATACAATGCAGCCACCACCTCTTCCACCAATGCCTGATCGTGTGGTGGTTAAGAAGGGCTATGATCCAAAGCAAGGTATTGCCACAGTATCATGTGCATGAATTTATTGTAATCCAGTGTCTTGAGTCTAAAGAGAAACAGGAAAAACTAATTGTTATTTTTATTATTAATTTTGCAGCTGTCAAATCAACTCGGCCACCTGCTCCGGATGAAATGTTGATTTCTCCTATTACTGGTGAAAAGATTCCAGCCAATAAGGTCCAAGAACACATGCGCATTGGTTTGCTTGATCCACGATGGGTTGAACAGCGTGACAAGCACATTCAGGACAAGATGAATCAGGAGACTGTGTATGCTCCAGGTTTGTTTACTTTTCTTTTCTTCACATTAATGTACACCTTTTATGTTTGAACCTTACCCATCAGCTAATGGCTAACTATCTTATTCAGGTTCTGCCATCGAGGCAAGCTTGAAGCAGCTTGCTGAACGTCGTACTGATATTTTCGGTGTTGGTGACGAAGAAACTGCTATTGGTAAGAAGATTGGTGAAGAGGATACCCGTAAAGAGGAAAAGGTAAGTGGTCCATATGGAGTAAGTCTTGTCCCTCAAAGCCCACTCAGGATTACTCAGTGGTGTGAGTTGTCAAGACTGTGGGTTTGAAGAGTTGCGTATTTTTCAGGTCACCTGGGACGGGCACACGTCGAGCGTGGAGGCGGCCACGCGTGCGGCACGCGCCAACATCACGCTGGAGGATCAGATCCACCAGATCCACAAGGCGAAGGGGCTGATCCCGGACGAAGACAAGGAGAAGATCGGCCCCAAGCCCAACAAGGGCCGCGACAGGGAGCGGGAGCGGGACCGCGGCGTGGTGGTGGACAAGGCCGCCCGCAAGGCCGACCAGCCCAAGCCGCCAGGCACGAAGGAGCCGCTGGGGTCCCATGGGTCCCAGGCCGGCTTGGTCGTCAAGGCGCTGCCGCAGCCGGCGCAGCCCCCTGCGGCTAGCGTCTCCATGCCTCAGATGGCGCCCATGCCTCAGATGGCGCCCATGGGCGGCATGCCGCAGGGTATGCCTCAAGGGATGCCGCAGGGGATGCCTCAGGGCATGGGGCCCGGCATGTCCCACGCCCCCATGGGGGCCCACGCACCCATGCCAATGGCTCCCATGCCCATGGCGCCCATGTCTGCCGGCATGGCGCCCATGCAGCCGGGGGGCCCCGGCATGCCGCCCGGTATGCCCCCAGGGATGATGATGATGCCGGGAATGGCACCGCGACCAATGATGGGTGAGTGTGGGTGTGGGTTCGCATTACCTAGTATTGTAGATTTTGAGACTAGGCCCTTTTGGGCACCTTCACTAAAAACTTGAATACTCTGCTCAGTTCAACAAGGAGGGTATCCAGTACCTCAGCCTGGAGCGCCGATGCAACGTTTCCTTCCACCTGGCGCGCCTCAGCCTCCCCAGCCTCCGGTCAGTTCATCACAGTATTTTGACAATTGCGAAACTGTTTACGAGTATTTCGATTTTCAACATGCATGATGGTGATGATATCTTTGTGGTCTCTTTCAGATGCCTCACATGCAGCGACCGGCAGAAGCTGTGGAAGATGAGCCTCCTAGCAAGAAGTCACGAACCGAAGATTCTCTTATTCCAGAGCAGGAGTTCCTTGCCAAGCATAAGGTGGGTTGTAGAGCCTCATGCATGCTTTCTAAGAATGCACACTGGTTTTGTTAGAGCTGTCAGCAGTATTTATTGATTTGCTTCCTTTCTCTTTCAGGGTCCAGTGACAGTAAAGGTACTGGTGCCCACATCTTCAGACAAGCCCGAGTGGCGACTAAATGGTCAAACTCTTAACATCGTTTTACCACTCTCGGAAAGTTTTGCTGCTGTCAAGAGTCGAATTCAGGACGACACTGGACTGCCACCTGCCAAGCAGAAGTTACAGTATGAGGTGTGTATTGAATGCACCTTTTGGTTTTGGGGGTCAATCTGATGGCTTTACCATGCTGTTATTAACGCATTTTTTGTTTTCTAGGGCATGTTCGTTAAGGATTCAAATTCTCTCGCATTTTACAACATGCAGTCTGGAGGACTGGTTCAATTACAACTCAAGGAAAGAGGTGGCAGAAAGAAATAAATGGGTTTTTAAATGGATATATGCAATTAGGAAATAAAGTTCATCAATGTAATTTGTTTTATTCTTCATTTAAATGATCATTCCAAACCAATTCCAAGGCATGAAAAGTTCGATCAATAAAACATAACAAGCAGGGAATGTTATAAAAGAATTAATCATTTAAAAATACACTGGTACACAAGGTAATTTCAAAATAAGAAAATAGCCTAGCCATTACGGCACTTCGTTCCACAGCCATTTGTCATTTAACAATATAATTCATATAAAATGAGAGGAAGCAGAGTAGAAAAATCTACAGAAATATTGTAGGGGGCAAAAGAAAGGAGGACATCCATACAGTAGCTTCCAACATCCTTGTTCGATTATGCATTATCTGAATCCAATGTCAACTTGCTCATTTTCTCAACTGAAGTCATGGGTTCTAAGTCATCTGCAGACAAGAAAAGGAATTCTTCACATATCAATGTCACAGACCATTCTACAGTCATTAATAATTTTCAGCAAAATGGAGGCACCCAAACAAAAATCTTTGGTCAAAGGAAGTTTAGGTGGCAGACAGTATGAGCATGACAAAACGTGACACAAAGGCATGAAAGCAAAATTAATGAACTCCATTCGGTGAAATATGCAAACCTTCCACACTGACATTGAGAGACATGCTTCACAAACTCAAATAAAAAACTGATCAAGCTCTTACCTGAGTCTTCAGATAAATCTGATGGGTTTGAGGAGTTGCAGAATTTTAAGGAATTGCATTGCTCTAAGTACGGTGCCAGTTTACCAACAGATGCCAAGATCAGACCCAGGAAAGGTGCTGATGGCTTGAGTGGTCGAGAGAGATACTCAGGATGGTACTGAGTAGCTACATAATAAGGATGATTTTCTAGTTCCATTATTTCCATTCTCTTATTATCGGTGTCCCGGCCTGCAAGAGGTTTCTATTTTATTCACGGCGGAGTGCCACAAGTAAAGATAAAATACCGCAGTTTGATTCATACCTGTAAATTTAAGACCTGCATCTTCCAACTGCTTTACATACTTAGGGTTCACCTCATATCGATGGCGATGTCTTTCCTCAACAGATGGTTTATTGCCATACAGCTTCTCTGTTATAAGAACAAATAACGGTTTCAGATGTTTTAGTTGAAGGTTGCATTATGTAGGCAGATCAAGATATTCCGTAGAGGCACCACTTACTCATCACAGACTTTTCGCTAGTGAACAAGGTGGTGCGTTTACCCAGGCGCATAGTGCCTCCCATCTGGCCTTGATTGTGTTCTGGCATATCAATGATGATAGGGTGGGGTGTGTCAGGATCCACCTCGGCACTGTTGGCTTTGTCCAGTTTAAGAACATTCCTCCAGGAAAAAATGCATTGTAGTATTTACAAAGGATTCCAGTACAAACAGGCAGACCTGAGTTGCGTGCATGCATGCAATATACCTTGAAAATTCAACAACAGCTGACTGCAAACCCAGACAGATGCCCAAGAATGGCCTTTGCATTTCACGGCACCATTGGCAGGCCTCTAATTTCCCCTCAAATCCACGCTTACCAAAGCCACCAGGAACAATAACACCACTGGAAAATATAATAATGTAACACTGTACTGTAAATAAAGGAATTTCTTCAAAGTCAAACACAAGTAACTCACTTGCTCTTGCACAGAGTTTGCCAAGCCTTATGGTACATAACTGGGTCTTCTATTTTCATTTCTTTTTCTAAATTCGCAGCTTCAATGAGCTGTTAAGAAAAATAAAAATAAATAAATAAAGGGTGAAATAAGCATTTCCTCAAACTATACAGACATAACACCAACCGAAACATTAAGTTTGAATCCAGCTTCAATTGCAGCATGTTGAAGTGCTTTTAGCACAGATGCATACGAGTCTTCCAGCTTGGTATATTTTCCAACAAGCGCAATGTTGACTTCCTTTCGCAGCAGATCCACTCTGAAATTGAAGTAGGCAGAAAAATTCAAGAGCTGTTAAAAACCGATCAGAGAGGAATTAAAACAGAACGGCAGAGGTCTATCAAATTAAACTAGAGCTTTAATTTAGCGGTTCTTCACCCCTAATGCACAAGCAGAGGGGGAATTAAAAAAAGGAAAATAATAATAAAAAAACACTCTTGTCATAAAAGCAACATATTTAACATAGAAGCATCCATTATCTAAATTTAAAGCTAGATGGGTCATAGTAAAGTTTAAGCTTGTAGAAAAGGCCATAGCAATTTGACCATAAGTGCATGTGCTTGACCTAAATGTAAAGAAATACATAAATATTTTTGAAAGTAAAAACCAACATTTGAAATATTCAAACATTTACAAATACAGACAATACTGAGGAAAAACCTAATCTGAGAAGGAAAAACTGGAAAGCATATAAAGGAGTGTGTGATGGACATAAAATGTATGAGAGATTTAAACATACTCGATGAGTTCTTTGAGTAAAGAGCACACTCAAAACAAAGTTAGCACACACACGCCTGCCTACACCTAGTAGTTAATGACAAATTCAAGTAACCACAAAGGAATCTGCACAAAGGTCAGTACATTATTTTGTTAAAATTAACACAATTACTTTTTATAAATTAATTTAAAGACTGAGCAGCACTGCTGACAGGACACCTTACATTCCTGAAATCTTCAAAATAAATGCCAATGGTGCTGAAAGAGTGGTAATGCCTTGTTAGTGAGCTTACTTTGCCACACACATTCTGAAGAGTTAAATACAAGAAAAATCATTGCAGCATTAGCTGGCCTTTGTGCATTATGCAGCAGGGTAGTTAAAATAATAAGACAGGATCAGTGCAAGTTAAAAATCACACGTTGCAAAACGTGGAAAAAGTCACTTGTCTATTACAGGCATCTGTACCCAAAATGACCAAGGTGCACTAACTTGCATTGTGTCAGGTCTAGTGCATTACAGCACAAGTTCATACAGTCATACCACTGACATCGGTCATGAAATCTTACCCTTGCAAACAGAGCTCTTTCCTCATCCAATGTAACTTTTAACCAGCATAGAATCTATTTCAAGTGCAATGCCTTTTCTCCACCAATGTGGACTTCTCCATCTACATAGCTGGGTGATAGTTGACATGCAAAAGACATACATGACCAAACTGGTGCACCCACCCAACATAACAGCATGACTTTCTTCGCACAACTTCCCATCGGCCTATTTCAGTTGGCTCTATCTCAGGGTCGACTTGGGACTGGGTGAAGTCAAATCTTAACCCAATACATACCAAAGCATTAAAGACTTAATAGACAGTATTGCTTGTACAGTGGTAAGAATAATAGCAGAGTTTACAATAATGTCAAAAATAAGATAAGACCTTCAGTTAGACATTTACTTTAGAGTTTCAGCAATGATGAAAGGCCTTGGTTCCTTTTTTGGTATATTTTGTAGAACTCTGACAGACAATATACCATTCAGTTCCCTTAAAAAAAAGCTTACCTTTCTGCCAAATTCCTCCACTTCATCATATATGACTTCGGTTGAGGTAGCGTGAGATTCAACTGGAGACGATCACTTAAAAATTCCACAAGTCCTTGACCTTCCATTAGGATGGGGACTCTGTACACTGATGACAAATCATGGATGCAAATGACCTACAAGACACAGTTACATGAAATCAATAAGTCTTTACATTCCAACAAAGCATATCAAAGTGATCCACACATCATGTTTACCTGTTCGGGTTCAACATGACAAAAGTTGGAAACTTTGTCTCTAACAGACTGACCAATGGGCTTCTCACTTCGGCAGACAATCAAGTCAGCAGAGAGACCAAGACCACGTAATTCCCGAACACTGGCTTGGGTTGGCTTTGTTTTTGGTTCACCAGTTGACCGGGGCTGTCACAAGAAACAACTGATTTAAAGTATGGATCAATTATTTGGTATGCAACCAAATCTGAATAGAAAATTTAGCAAACCTGGGGAACAAGGGACACATGAGCACAGCAGAAGTTCTCTCGCTTAACTCGAAACTGGAACTGCCGGAATGCCTCAACAAAAGGCATGCCTTCAATGTCTCCAATAGTCCCTCCCAACTCGACAATGCAAACCTGGAATTTCAATTATTTAGAACGTTTATGACTTGTGAGACAACTTGTGCATTACACAAACATATTTCAACCAATATCATGAAAATAGACATTACCTGTGCAGGCTCATTGCTATCATCAACTGGAATGTGAGCTACCCTCTCAACCCACTCCTGAATGGCATCGGTAATGTGTGGAACAACTGCAGAGAAGAAGAAGAAAAATTAGGGGTAAAAAATTAATGGTACTATGGAATATAAAGTAGCCAACAATGTATCAAACAACTTTATCACTACCTTGAACAGTTTTCCCTAAATAGTCTCCTTTACGTTCTTTACTAATGACCTGTTGGTATATCTTGCCAGTCGTGATGTTGTTATCACGGTGAAGAGTGACATCCAAAAATCGCTCATAGTTACCCAAGTCCAAATCAACCTCTCCTCCATCATCAAGAACATATGTTTCACCTAAAGAAAAACACAAATAAACTCAGTGTTACGGGTATGTATTGTTCAATTCAATGATGCAACTGGTCTCCTAAAACCAGGAAAGCACATAAAATGTCATGTCTGCAAAATGGCATGGTGTATTGGTCTTAATTTCAGACTTAACTATGAAACTTGCGAGGGATACAATAACAACATAACAAAGCAGAAGAATAAAATACACACGAATATTGTGAAAACAAAACTATGACAATTAATCAAGGTAAAGTAAAGATGTAAAAATAGATATTACCATGTTCGTAAGGAGAAAACGTGCCTGCGTCGATGTTGATGTAGGGATCAATCTTAATACACGTTACCCGTACGCCGCAGCATTTCAAAATGGTACCAAAAGAACTTGCTATAACACCTTTGCCAACTCCACTTATGACACCACCCGTCACAAGAATGTATTTCATCCTGTAAACACACTTTTTTTTCGTTCCCTAGGACGTCTTAACCTGCACAAAATCGATCTCAACAGAGGCCTCCTGACTAAGTCAAGTTTGGCGCAAATGCACAGAGAAGAACAAGAATAACAATCGAAAGCGACGTTTCCTTCTCCTTTCTTTTTGGTGGCATGTGGGAGGGGGGGACGTCATGTGGCCAGGGTTTGTGAGCAGCGGGAAATTTAAAATCGAGTGAAGGTAAGCAATAATTATGCCCAGTTCCGCTAGTTACTCAATGGTGGGCTGGAAGAGCGGAAAGTCCCAAATGTCAAAAGCAGCACTAGCTCTGGACCCTCTGGACTGCCGAGTGAAAGATAGTCCGTGTGTTTAACGCCGTGACAGCTTTGCCATTGTTGTCCTATATGCAGCCCATTACTGTTCGCATGGCAAACTTCGTGCGTCTGCAAATGACATAACACCCTCGGTCACGACTGTTTGCTGGCAGCATGTCTGAGGGTGGCGAACGCGTTGGTCCCGTGCCGGGGCGCATCCTGGTGGACGTCATCATAGGCATCTGGGGTGGGCTGTTTTGCTTGCTGGTCGTGGACCTGGTGTCGCGATTCGCCGGAATCCCCATTCCCGGCAGCGTGGTACGTACGGCAGCAAGTCAGAGGGAATTCCCGGAACTTCCCTCTCCACTGAGACTAAGCCCCACCGTTAGATGCTGCCGTTCCTCGTGCTGGGCTTCGTGAGCTTGGGGCTGTTCGGCGCACTGGTGCTGCTGGCGCGCGGGGAGCTGGTGGTGGCCGGCGCATCCTTCCTGGTGGCTTCGTTGTTGTTGCTGGACGCAGCCTGCTGCCTACTGTGCCGCAGCTACCGCAGCGCCCCGCCCCTCTCTATGCTGCCGTAACCTTCACCAAGGTCCTGGGATTAAACATGTATGTTACATTGACGTGGCCCCATCGCCTCACCTACCTCACAGGGAAGGACCGACTTTTGTGACATTTCAAATTTCCGCGCCGTCCGGATGCGCATGCGTGAGATGGGCGTGGCGGAGTGGGGGGACGAGGGGGCGGGGTGCGGTGCAGGAGAGGAAAGAGTTGTGGAGTGAAGCAGAAGTGCGATTGACGATATTGTTGTTCACCATTCTGTATTTTCTTTTCGTATCTCGTAAGTTTAAGTTTGCATCAAAATGAATAGGCACAGTGATTCGAAACGTGATGTGGATCCTCCTGTGGAATTAGAAAGCCAATTTATTCTACGTGTGCCACCGGTGAGTGAGGTTATGCTTCTGTCTCACATTTTGTTTTGCTTTGACTTTGTCTCACATGTATATCACAATTGTATTTTGTCAGAACGCAAATTTTTAGTTCTATAAGTTTTTTTAACATTTATTTCTTATGGTTTATTTTGCGTGTCAAATGCAGCCTAACCTTACACTTTATTTTTAACAAAATCCAATTCAGGAACCTGCAAAAATCATCAGGGAAGCCATTCGCAGTGGTGCCTCAAACCTGAAAGATCGTCTTTTCATCAAACTAGAAAACGATATAAGATATGGTGAAGTCAGAATGGATCATTGGTTGATGCATGCCAAGGTTTGTACTGCCACTGTTTTTATAAAGTTATGAGTTTAACAGCCTACTATAGTGTTGTATTCTTTTAGCTGGTTGATCTCCCAACAATCATCGAGTCCATGAAAACAATTGATGGAAAAAACTTCTATAAAACTGCTGACATCTGTCAGGTAATTGTGCAACCCTTGACTGCTTCACTCCTATAATTTCTTTTTAGATCCTGTACATTGAACTGTCCAAACGTTTTTGCAGATGCTAATTTGTAAGGATGAAGATGACCAAACAACTGACGAAGAGTCTCCTGCCAAGAAAAAGAAGGATCCTAACAAAGTAGACAAGAAATTTCTGTGGCCCCATGGTGTAACACCACCTCTCAAAAATGTTCGCAAGCGCCGTTTCCGCAAGACTCTTAAGAAGAAATATGTGGAGGCACCTGAAATAGAAAAAGAAGTATGATGTTAACATTTTTATAATTACTGTTAAACTACTTTTTACTTTACAGTAATGTTTCTAACAAGTATCTGTTTTCATCAGGTGAAGCGACTCCTGCGTGTTGATAATGAAGCTGTTAAAGTTACCTGGGAGGTAATAAATGAAGAGGATGACAAGTCTAAGCCTAGTGGCAAGAAAGGAGAGGGTAAAATGCGGCCTGGTGATGCATCCTTGGAGGCCAGTACTCAACATAGTGTGGATGTTGGTACGTATTACTGTGCATTTTCAAGAGATGTCCTCTCGCTTTTATGCTCTGATGTTTTGGTCATGTTTCAAATAATGCTAATCCATTTCAGCTGAGCATGACATTTTTGGAGAAGCTTTGAGCGATTCTGAAGAAGAGGAAACAAATATTAATATTATGGAAATGGAAGATGAAAATAGTAGACTTTCTGCAGAGGATAGTATGCATACTATGGACTCAACTTCTGTTCAGGTAATTCATTTGGGAGTTATGTGAATGGTATGTGTAGTACTATCTCCAAAATCAACATTCCTCCATTATGTTTCAGGCCACTCACAACTCGGAGAAAAATCAAAAACCTCTTGTTACTCAATTCAGTCGTGAAATGTTTAGCGGACAAGGCGAAAGCAGTCACAATGTTAATGTCAAGCAAGAGCTTGAAAGAGAACATGATAATGAGAGAGACTTTGACAGGTCGTTTGATCATCATGATCGTGACCACAGTTCTCTCATGAAGGAGGAGTCAACAATGGATTATGATGAAGATGATTACCATGATGGAAGGCCTAGTAGTGCTGACAATCCCAAGGACAGTAAATTTAACATGGATCTGGAAGGCATGTCTAGTGACACTAATATGTTTGAACAACGTAAGTGAATTTTACAATTTCCTTTGTGGTGGTGAATTTAAAAGAACCAATTATGTTTATGCTGTTTCTGATTGCTCTAAAGGGCGATTACGCAAAGACCAACTGGAAGCTGAGTTACCAGAGTTGAGAGCAAGATGCCACCAGCAGGAACTTGAAATTTCTAATCTAGAAAATCAAGCACTGAGGCAAAGATTTCAAGAGAAACTTGATAATATGTTATCAGAGCTGTTGGAGAAAGAGCATGAGGTTAGTATACAAATTTCTCACTGCTTGCTTGAATTTTTGTGACAATAAATAAGATTTGTCTGATGATTTGTTTCTTTTCAGTATCAAGAGCTATGCCAAGACTGAATGTCATTTCCTTCTCCTGGTCTCTTTATTCTTCACTACCTTCTTCAATACTTATAATTATTTCATTTCTAAGTTTAAATGTTTGTTTATATTGAGTAAATATTTTGTTTCAAACTTCAATTTGTGTTAAGGTCAAAAGGGTGTATATTACTGTAATTCAAAAACATCATAAATTTTAGATAACATTTATTGTTTTGCAGTTAAGAGGAATGAATGGAACAATGACCGATATTTACCACTTTTGTGATATTTCTAACATTGTGCAAGAAATATAAATGATGAAATTGCATAGTCAATATTGTATCTCAAACTTTGAAGGCTGCATTATTATGACAACCCAACTTCTGTGAAAGAAAATAACAAGAAAGGTGATTATATAAAGTTTTAAAAGTAGATGAAAGAAAGAAAATATTGGAAGCATAGGAGGATCACTGCGGAAGAAGAGTTGATAAGAATGTGCGCAAGCGAACACCAGCTAGAGGATGACACAACTGCACAGCAGCACATAGCTCCTCTGGGACAAGTATTTCCCTTGTTTTCATGGCTTCTAAAAGCTCTAATCGAGCAGTGTTGAGGATTCTAGATTGTGCTCTCAAATCATCAGGGTCACCTGTTTTCTGGAGAAGCTTCATTCGCTCATTAACGAGGTGCCTCAATCCCAAATCACACTGATGCAAGACACTAGCCATGCAGGCTTTTCTAGATGCTTCTCCCAACTCAGACCAATCTTCAACTGGTTGAACAGGATTTAGAAGAGCCTTTGACACAATTCTGCCAATTTTCTGGACTGTTTCCTCAGTGGAGAAAGGCATGTGTGCTGCAATTGACACAGAATACTGCTCCCATGGTTTACTTTCTGGAGGTTCCATCCTGTTGGCCATTTTCGTTACAACTTCATCTGGTACCCTCTCATCAGATGAACGTTTGTTGTTGTATGTCAAAGCAGAAGGCACAGTGCATTCAAGATAGAGCTGACAGAAGCCGATGTTATGGCGTCGTGCTAGCTGAAAATAGGAGTATCTCATACTGCTATAGTACATGTTGTCATCAATGACAATTACAGTTCTCTTCTTGATGATTATTTCCCATTCATAATCATTCTTGATGTATTTGTTTTCTGCTCCACATTTGAGGGTTATCTTATGTGTTTCCTTGTCCGTATGGATATCTTTCAACATGTACATCATTTTCTCCACCATTGTGAAAACCTCCTGTCTAGCATCACGCCAATTCCCACTGTCAGGATCAGTGCTACAGCGGTGAGCAAGGCCAGCTGTAATCAAGGAATCATAGCATATGTGAATCACATTCAAAGAAAGTGAATCCTCAGATGCCTCTCGATCGGTAGAGAAATACTGCTTAAGAAAATAAGCCAAAGTAGTCTTGCCACTACCAGGTAAGCCCACAAGCAATGCCAGGCAGATATCAGCAGCTGGTTGAATTCCAGACATTTTCAGAAGCCACAAAATTCAATAGTATTTTTTTTTTAACACAAATATAACTAAAGAAAACAGTCTGCACAACGATAAGTTCTATTGTGGTGCAACGTGTGCTTGGGCTTCTGCAAGCTGCTGTTCCATTTGCAGAGCTGCTTGGTTCATTTCATTGATTTCTTCCATCCGTTTGTTGACTATCAGAGGCTGGAGCTCCATAAATACTCCCATTATTCTATGATTGACTTTAATATGCTTTTTCACACACAACTCTATACAATTTTCCTGAAGAAAAGAAAAGGAATATCATAACATATGCATGAACATTTAAAAAAATCAAATACAGATAGCCGAATCATAACTTACCTCATCAGTTGCTAAATCTCTTGAATTAAAATTGTTGACACAACTCTGAAAGCAGGTATGTGACATATAATTGTACAGCTGAAGGAAGTCCTTGAACTGCAAGAAAATTTTAAAAGAAAGATAATTCAAACTGACAAAATATTTGCAGGGAGTTTAGAGTTCATGTGACCATGAACATACATGCTTGACCTCAAGCTCAAAGAATGCAAGAAAATCAATAATATACGCCATAAATAGAACGAAGGGAAGGCCAAGGCATTCACTATCAAACACAAATACTTGAGATGATGTTAAAGAAGATTTCCTAAAAAGTTGTTAATATTTTCACAATGACTTAATTGTAAAAACCCAATAATTTAACAACAAGTAGAAAAGACCAGACAACGAAGGTATTAGCTCTCGCATGGCAACTTCCGCCATATTTAATTAAATCAAAACACTTAAAATTTCCACAAATAGCACATTTATACCCATCGGCGCCACAGGTTAGAAAGTCTAATTGACATTCATTTCGTCAGTTCCCGAACGTGTCACAGTTAGCATGACAGAAAGGCGGCTTGAAATGGGTCGCAGCGTTGTGTGGCGACTTACATTTCTCAAGGCATTTTGCTCCATGACTTAAACAGATAAGATCTAGGTATGCGTCGAGGAAGTAAGTTTGTTTCTCCTTTTCCCCCCTTTCGCTGAGCATGCGGAACTTCTAAAGGGGTGGTGGTGCGGCGACGAGGGGTGGAGGGGAGGGGAAGGGTGAAAGTGAAGGGGGTAGCAGACGACAAAGGCAGTCGTTTTACCAACCTACACCTAAAACCACTAAAACAGCACGTAAGAGAAGACAAATAACCAGATTGTCGGGAAAGAGTTGTTTTGAAATATCACAAATAAATTTCGTGCTAGTAAAATAGTTCAATGTCAACTTCTGTTGGACTGAGACACGCCATCCTTTTTAAAGCTGTTTCAAGGAAGGCTACGAAAACAATTTTTATTTCTTTATGTTTGTCGACGTAAAACCCTTAAAACCAGAAAGAAAGGCCGAAGATCGGACAGGTTGGGTTGAGGTTATTTCAATAATGGTGATATAACAGTATTTATTGTTATATGTTTTGAAAGCCGTTCAGAAATGAACAACGACGTGGAATTCCACATTCGCCAGAATCATGACTGGAGCAAGCTGCCATTCAATGTGAAGCAGGTAAACAAACATGCTGCCTCGCGAAGGCCGTCTGCTCAGCAAACAACTGTCACTTGGGTGAATGTAAATAATCTAAAGTGTTTACAGTTTTAATAGAAATGTAACACTTATTGCTGAAAATGGGTGTCTTGTTAGAAGTTTGCAGGCGTCAGGGAAACGTTTTGCCACATATTATCAATGCAACACTGGCTGTATGATTGGCCCATTTACCTCATAGATTGTTTTAAAACACTATCCCACATCTGATTGAGCAGCTGGATTGTGTTTGAAAACAACAGCTAATAATAACATTTATTTTGCAGAGACTGGGTAATTCCCAGAAAGAATACAAGAAATGCATTACTTTTTTCAGTATAAAAAATCAATTGAGGTTCAGAGGGAATTTAGGTGAGCCAAAATTTCCTCTTTGAATAAAATGCTTGGGTTTATTATTTGTTCCTGAATTTACCATACTATATGTGTTCTCTTTAAGTGCAATTTGTGAGAAAGGATGAAAAAAGATATTATGAAGAATTATTGGAATATTCTCAAACACATCTGATGCTTTACCCATACCACCTGGCAGACGTAATGGTGAAAGGTCTGCGTGTGACACCATTTCAATATTACTTGAATGTAATGGGTGGCATCATGGAACAGGAGCGCTCATATGATTCTCTTCCTAATTTCACTGCAGCAGACTGTAAGTAGCAGACAAAAATTTTAAACAGTTTTCTGATTGGCTGGGTACTATTAAAATTGACTTTTTTCTTGAGTTCAGGCTTACGATTGCTTGGAATTGGTCGAAATGAATATATTGAGCTAATGAACCAATGCAGATCAGGACGCAAACTGTTCCGTCGTAAAAATGTGAAGGACTTACTTCCTCCAAAACCTGTTGACATAGCCATGGAACCATGGTGGTGTGTAGATGTGGGCTACATCACAGAGGAAGATATTAAAGTAAGGCTTACCTTCTCAATAGTCGTACTGACTCTATTGTCACTTGATAATCGTTTAATATGCATTCTTTTCTGATGTGTTATACAGCTGGTATCTGACACAGAGGTTGCCATAATTGATAAAATTATTGACATGGGCAGTCAGCGGGCAGGAGATCTGGATCACTCCATTGTTCATACCTTGTACAAGTAGGATATTACATATGTTTATTTTCTCTGTACCTTGTCCTGCAGATTTACTGTATTAACACTGTTTTATGTTTTTTCAGGAAAGGTTTGATCTATTTGGATGTCCCTATTGATGATACAGACTTTATTGTTGTTCCTCCACTGGAGGGATTTGTTATGAACAGGGTTCTTGGTGATTACTTTGAGACTCTCTTATACAAAATATTTGTTTCCATTGATGAACATACATCTGTTGGAGAGGTAAACCAGTGCATGGTATTTATTTTATTCAATTGAGATTGAACCATGGCTGAATCAAATTATCAACTGTTCTCTGTTCTAAAGCTTGCCAGTGTTCTACAAATTGATGCACATCTTGTCAAAAATGCTGTATCCCTCTACTGCCGGCTGGGATTTGCAAGGAAAAAAGTGTCAGAAGTATGCACTACTCCAAATCATACATCTTGGAAGCAGATTCAAAAACCTGCAGCTAAAAAGTAGGAGAATATGATCAGTAGTATATTGAACTGTATCATCTGATTGCTTTCATTTTATTGGCACATTATTCATAACAGGTCAATGTCCCCTCCTGATGAGCCACTTCTCCAAGAAATCAATGCAGCTCTAGGTGATGTAGATGTCTCAAGTGGAACAGAGGAAAGTGAGGCTGCTGTAGCTCAGCCACGAGCAAAACGCATTGCCTTTTTGTTTGATTCAACTTTAACAGCTTTCCTGATGATGGGAAATTTGTCTCCGGTAAAACAAATCTTGCACATATTTACTGTAATTTCTGAACATGGTAAACAAAAATAAATTACATGTATGTTTTTGTAGGGTCTGAAAAACCATGCTGTCACAATGTTTGAAGTTGGGAAATTGCCTGATGAATCATTAGATAGCTTTTTGCTTGAACTGGAAAAGGTGTCTTTGGAAGGCAGTGAAGGTGAAGGTGAAGCCCAGCGATACTTTGACCATGCAGTTATTCTGCGATCCACCATATTATTTCTACGCCAAAACCGATGTTTGGATCTTGTACGGTGTGAATCCTTACTTTCTCTTGATTTTGCGACATGTACAAGGCTTCTCAACAAAAACTATTCGTGAGTTATTTGTAATATCCCTCAACTCTTATGTTTTCATATTACTCTGTTGAAAGTAATTTCATGTTCTGTTTATTTTTCAGCCTCCTTGTTTCCATGGCCCCTCTTAGCCGTGAAATTAGGCCAATTACCAGCATGGAGCCTCCCCATCTTGGTCCTGCCATACCTGAAGTAAATTCAGCATGGTTTAAACTATTCCTTTATCAAAAGACGGAGTTTGGTCCACCATCTCTTCTCTTAGCAAAAGGTAAGGCTACTTCAATTGAAAACCTTCCATAACTGCTTCTGGTAACTTGATTTCTCACACCAACAATAGGAACTGCTTTGTCGAGATATAAGATATATCTTTTATTGTTGTAAAAGAGAATGTATCTTGACATCTCAATATTTTTAATTACAATTGTATCCTAGGTACAAGATTAAAAAGAATGCCAACAATTTTTCGCAACTATGACAAAGTCCTTGTTACCACTTGGGGCCATGACCCTGGGGTATTGCCTGTTGCCAATATAGTTGTTACGCTGAATGATGCATTGTGCCACTCATCTGTACTGGTTCAAGTAAGCGCCTGTTTATTTAAATTTTGTTACTGTGGTATTCAATCGATGTTTTTCATATTATTGTAACATTTCAGGCCTATGGTGTTCTGAGAGGTGCTGAAACAGCCCTTGTTCCATTTCCCTTTACTTCCCAATCTAGTAAGTCTTGTTTGTGTTTTATTTGTTACAGTAACAAAAACATATTTGTTTGTCCTTGCTTAAACGGTCTGAAAAAAAAAAACTGTTTCAGGACAAGCACCAATGGATTGGCAGCAACATCCCGCCATTCGAAGGTTGGCAGAGCATGTTGACTTAGAGCACAATTGTGGGTTTGTTACCATGGTCTCCTTAGGTTCCAATGATAGTATCGACCGAAAAGAAAATGTTTCAGCACTGAAACCAAGTGTGCAAAATGTGCAGCTAGACGAATCCCAAACTGAAAGACATAGAAGTCCACTTAATGGTATAACGGATCAAGAATGTGCAGATATACTACGAGAAGAGGTGGACAGTTTGAAACAAGTAATCATTTTTTTCTTTCCAGTAAAAATGCTTTACTGTTTCATTTCAGTAGTGCACCATTACTAATAGTTTGAAGTACTTCTACACTATTGTGTTCTTGAACAGGAGGATGGAGCCATAGATGCAGATGCGGAGCCTTCCCAGCCACCTCAGCCCCGTATTCCCTTGTCTCAAGAATCTGGGGACTCTTATACTTCGGGGAATGAACCTGCTAATCCGAATGGTGCAAACATTCATACGGTTGACAAACTCAAGCTTGATATACCCACTCAACAATTGGATGCTTCACGTGGATGGACATTACTTGACTGCTGTTTTGGTGTCCCTCTGTTTGATGTGGAAGCTAACAAACTTATTTGTGATTCTATAGTCAGTTGTGAGCTTTGGGAGAAAGAAAGGTAATGCTGGTTATTGTTCAATTTCTGCGTTATTCCATGAGTTAGATGCCTTTTTATGTGGTTGTAATAATTTTATTATTGTGTTGACAGTCTTGATAAATTGAGATCAAGTGGAGAAAAATTGGGGGCAAGTCTCCTAGAATTCATTAAACTATATCAAGTAAGTTTGCAGCTTCACTAAGTGATTATTTTCAGATTAAAATCACAATTTTTAATTTAAAAGAAAATTCTTTTGCAGGATGAGTACCCTACTATTGGGACAGAGCCACCAATTGCACCACCTACTCACAATTTAATATTCTACAAAGGAAAACTAGATTATTGGGATGGGAAGTAAGAAGCACACCTCAGAAATAAAATTCCTTCGGTGTCTATGACAAGGGCTCACAAATAACTACTAAACATTTAAACTTGCAATTGAGTTCCTTCAGTGATTGTTGGAGCTCATTAAGGTAATTGTGCATTATTGCCTGCACAAACGTTTGCCTGGGCCTTGTACTTCCAAATTAGCATTGTAAAGTCTGCGGAAGCCTTGAGCATTATATGCTGTTGGTATTCCATCCCACTCTGTATTTGACTGCTTTTAAGATGTATTTTGTTAACATGACATACTCTTCTTATTACTTTCTGTAAAATCCTACCGCACCAAAATTGTGTTCTGCTCGATAGAAAGGTGTCAAACTACTGTATGTTTCTGTGATAAGTTGTGTGCCTCCTTTTGAGGATTTGAAATAGGAATATCCTTGCAGATCCTCTTCAGGTGCAATCGTTTGGGCAGTAAATGTTTAAGGTTTCGGTAGAATTTTTCATTGTCTGCTGTCTGCTTTTCCATTAGTGTAAGACTTAATAGTTATATGCATGCTTCTCCTTCCCCTTCTGAGTTAACCAGAGAATGTCTGCTGTTAGATATGAAAATTTTGTGATCAAAGTTCCTGTTTAGTCAAATACATTCCCAATTTTAAAAAGTGATCATTCCTGGCATGAAATTCAAGATTTTGATTTTTGTGTCATAATTGTATGCTATCATAAAAATAGAAGAATAAATTTCTTAAAAATTATTATTTGAATTTTGTAATTTGGAGGGTAGACATATTTGCATTTGCCCTTAAACAAGTTGGTTTTAGTGAGCAAAATTGAGCTTAAAAGATGTCAAAATGTTCAATAATCTGTTATGCAGTTGTTAGGAAGCTTCTAGTCAGAACTTGCTATAAAATTTGAGTAATTTCAGAGCCTTGAAATAATCAAACCATGTGTAACACTAATTCATTCCTATCGGTGCATTTTCTTTTTTATCTTTATTTATAGGATGTCTCCTGAAAATTTCCAGAATTTATTTGCCAACTTTGATTTGTTTATCTAAGGCAAATGTAGTCTGAAGTCACTGTGATTGTTAAATCTAATATGTAGCTTTCGATTGTTATAATTGTCGCTTATGAGAATTTGTAGTGCACTTTTATCCAAACCCTGCCCATATACCAGCTGTTCAACCACTTTGTTGTCAGTCTTTAAAAAAAGAAGGAAAAAAAGCAATATCAGAAATGTGTTTACTCAACCTTTGTCAATGTGCCACCACTGCTATTTGGTGACCCTGGAACATCTCTGGTGCACTGTATGCTCTGACTGAACCAAAGTTCTCATCTCTGGTTTGAAGTATTTTATTGCAAGTTGTTGTGCTATTTTTATAACCATTGTTGATGTTGCACAAAGTGAATTTTTTTTAAAGTCACTACTTTTGTATGTGGTATTATGTTAATAAAAGATTTTTATATGTGCTCATTCATCTCTCGTAACTCTGAAACATCCCCTGCCTATTAGAATTCCTATGCTTTACACGAATTTTACACGGTACTCTGAAAAGAGCGAGAACCCGTAAACCAAATTGGATGCCCCACCAAGGGCTGGGCCAATACAAAAGAGATTGGCCGGGTGCCACACAGCACCTTTGACACATTTCCTAGGCTCAATAATTTATCGGGATGTTCAAGTAAAAAACGTGAACGCGTGGGCAGAGCGCAGAGCCGCAGCTGTGGCTAGTTTGGCATCTGAACCGAACCCGCGCGGGTGAGGC
Source organism: Odontothrips loti (assembly GCA_038380765.1). NCBI lineage: Eukaryota > Metazoa > Arthropoda > Insecta > Thysanoptera > Thripidae > Odontothrips > Odontothrips loti. The sequence continues at coordinate 8,429,855 of CM076249.1, forward strand.
AGGGCAGAGGCAAAGCACAAGCCCGCTGGCCGCTGGCACGCGCACAGGACGGGACAAGGCAGGGCAGGGCAATGCAGTGCACGGCAGGGGCAGGACGAGGACCCGGCCCGACTGCCGGCTGGCCGCGGGGGCGGGGGCAGCACGGGGGCGGCGGTCGGCGGGGGTCTGCGCGGACGCGGGTGGGGCCGAGCCGAGCCGGGGGGTCGGGGGCGCGGCCGGCGGGAGGGCGGGCGCAGGGGGGCCGCAGGGGGGCCGCAGGGGGCCGCGCCAGTCAGGCACTCGCACCAGCACCACGCCACACCACACCAGTGGTAGTCGCGCCGAGACCCGCCACGGAGCAGGACGCTCTAGGGCACCGCAGGGCAACGCAAGGCGGGGGAAGGGAAGGGAAGGGCAGGGCAGAGAGGGGACGGCGCGAGGGTGGTGGTGGCAGGCCTGCGCCCTGCGCACGCCCCGCGCACGCCCCGCGCACGCGCGTGCGTGTTGGAGGAGGCGTCGTCGCGCGCGTGCGCCCTGCGTGCGCGTGTCTGCGCACGTGCGCGCGCGAGTGTTGTGCGTGTGGATATATTGGTACGTTGTGCTGCGGCGGCCGCGCTCGCTGCGCCGCGGTGTCGCAGCCGCTGGGGCGGCGCGGCGACGAGTGAAATCACGTGACGTGACACCAGTGCCAGGCGGGGCGGACCCGGACCCCTGCGTAGCCAGCGTAGCCTGCGCTAGCCTCCCTGCTGGTCACCGCCGTCACCGCCGGCCACCGCCGGCCACCGCCGGCCACCGCCGGCCACCACCTGCACTCGTACCCCTGCGCAAGGCCGAACAGGTGAAGGTCGTTCGAGGACTCCCTCCGCTCCCCTCCTTCATGCACCCCTCCCCCCTGGCCGGGCCCTCGGCCGGGCCCTCGGCGGGCCCCACTCGGCCCGGGCCCTGACCCGACCCGACCCGGCAGTCAAGTCCACTCTTCGCCACGACGTGCGTCGGAATAACGAGCTCGGCGCCGATTCTCACATGTTTGAGGAGCAGTGTGGGGTGAAACTAGTTTAAAACCTCAAGCAGGAGAGAAAAAAAATCGAGATTTTTTTTTTGCCTGCACTCACCCCATGTGATTAAAAACATGCACCGCCTACTCGTTAAATGTCGGACCCCAGTGGTGCAGGCACACACACACACGACTCAACTTCTGGCAGTGTGGGAAAGTGTTCTCCCCATGGTGACGCTGTCCTCTCAGGAAGAAAACAGACATGAGAGCAGAGATGGGGCACAGACTTTTTTATTTGTACGTCTCATTTGCCCTACTGAAATGGGTGCCATTTCTCGATTCCTTGGTGCTCGGTCCCGCTCTGATAACAGGAATAACACCCACATTAAAAACGCCACGAAATCGAGCATAAATAAAACTTGCAAACACTCAAACATCATCGGGGATTAGCATCCTCTATCATGTATATTATGATAATACCGGCGAGGTAGCCTCCTGGGCGGGGAGGGAGGGGGGGGGAGGGGGAGGTGTATATATAAACACACACACACTCACACACACAAACACACGCACACATACTTCTCGCCGCCTCGCACGCCAGGCCGCACTACGACGTTTTGGCACCGGTTGTGACCGGCCCGCAACTCTCATTGCGGTCTTGTGGCCCATAACTTGTTTTTTTTTTCTCCCCTAAAAGGCCTCTATGTGTGTGAATTAGTGACAGTGAAACAACTGTTCACTTCATATCTCCTTTTTCTTTTTCGCCCGAACTGAACTGAATGTGTGGGTGCCGCGCCGGACGGCTGGGCTGGGCGCGCCCATGAGACTGAGACGCTGGAGGGAGCCGCTCCTCTCACCGCCTCCGCCGCTGCCACCGCCACCGCTCCGCACAGCGACGCACGGCCAAAAGACGCGAGATGCAGCCCGGACAGGCCACTAGGCCACCGCTGGGGGGGGGGGGGGGGGGCAGTCAGCGGAACCAACCGGAGTGGGGGAGGAGCGGGGGGAGGGCGGCCGCGCCGGGGGTAGCCGGGGGCGGTGAGGTGGGGGCGGGGGCGGGGGCGGTCGTAAAACGGCAGAGGACGTCACCCTGCTGCCGCTCCGCATGTGTGCCGCACTGCCGTGTGTCGTGTTCCTGCTGTATGCCTCTGACAGCGGAGGGGAAGTAACTGGCACGCCCGTCTGCCGCCTGTCAACTAAAATTCAACTCGTTAATTTTTCGCATTAAAAAAAAATTGGCATTGTGTGAAGTTCTGGATATTTTTAAATTTTTGGGGTGAATTTTATTGACTGGAAAAAACTGACAAATTGTGAGTGTGCACGTTTTGCGTTTGTAAATTAGTGTGGTTTTCCAAAATAATTTTCAGTTTGAACTTTGTGGCGTATTCTAGAAACAGCTGAGTTATTCCTCTATCGCCTGGGCGCTGAACGCCTGCGATACCCTGGATAGGCCAGCCCGCACGGCTCGCGCGCATGCCAGGGTCGGGGATTGCCTACCCTCAAGGCGTGCTCCTTGTAGCCGACCGGATTCTTCTGGTGGCTGAATTTGAGGAGGCAGTGCCGCTACTCATGTACGGAGTGTATGATCGCTAAGTATATTGCGTCGTTTGCATTGCGAGCGTACCCTTTTGAGAGTGAACGCGGGTAGAAGTGTCCCTCGAGATCATGGCCCTCTCCGGGAGTGGTGGGAGTCCCGTAGTCCCGTCGCCTGGGTCGGTCGGCTCGGCGAAGGCCCACTCGAGGTGGAGAGCCCCCGCGAGCCCCCGCGGCCCCCGCGGCCCCCGCGGCCCCACGGCCCCGCTGATCATAACACACTCCTCAAACGCCCACTTGAGGCATCATCTTTGACGATATCGCCAGGGGAGGGGGTATCGATATGATGTTGGCAGGAAAGCGTCGCTACTTGGGGATATGCGTGGTGCGGGGGGAAGGGGGAGGCGTTTTGAAGTGAAGGGGGTCAATGAGGTGCTTGCATGTGGCGCAGGGGGACCACTGGGGAGGCGGGGAGTGGGCCCTGCTGGGCCTCGCCCGGCCTCGCCTCGCCGTGAGCTGGCTGCAGAAACAGTTTCGACTAGAGTCGCTTTGTGCAAGGAGAAAAGAAAAGAGCAGAAAGGGGGTGAAGGAGATGGAGAAAGTGCGAAAAGGGGGCAAGTTCTTTGAATGCCTGTACCTCGACCGCGTCGCTGAAAACAGACATCAACGGGCTGACTTGATAGTGGTTTTAACTACTCTACGAGGTGTGTTTGAGAATCGCATCTGTTCTGAATGTGTGGTGACGGTGGGGGTGTTTCGGAGCGCAGACCGAGAGGCAGGAGGGAGTGGGGTAACAGGTGAAAATTAAACATGACAGCGTATGCAACCGGGCACGGATAATATGCCAACCGTGGCGTTGGCCGCCCTGTCCCCACATCTCGCCACAACGCACGCATGCACGCACGCACGTAGGGGCGGGTAGCCCTGGACTGGCAGGCCTGCGCGCTACACCACTACCTTGCCAGGGTTCTGTAATTTAGTGCTGGATAGGAAAAGTGGCAGCAGGGGTGGGGGGAGGGGGTTGGCTCCCGAGGGATCATGCCCCCCCCCCCCCACACACACACACACTACAGCCCGAAAACAAAGAGGCCGGTGCAGGCAAGAGAGCGGGGGCGATGAAGAGAAACGTGAAAGAAGGAGATGAAGGGAAGATATGTTGGGGTGTTTGGGCGGGCCTGGGGGCCGGGGGCCGGGGGCCGGGGACCGGGGGCCGGGGGCCGGGGCCGGGGCCGGGGGCCGGGGGCCGGGGGCCGGGGGCCGGGGGCCGGGGGCCGGGGGCCGGGGACCGGGGGCCGCACACGAAACATATTATTTACCTCGAGCTCCGTCGCGGGTGTATAAAGGAAGCGAACGCGGGGATTTGAAGACCCTCTCCCCTCTCCTTCCTTCCTCCATTGCGTGCGCATCGCCCCCCACACGCAGCGACGCTGGTTCGCTCGCGCACTGCCGGATTAGCGTAAATATTTGACCAGCTGAAAAGATTTGTTACGTCATTTCTATGAAGCCTTTTCCGCCGCGATGTGACAGGAGCTACGCTGGGCGCGGCGCGTAGGTGTGTGTGTGTGTGTGTGTGTGGGAAGGGGGGGGGGGCTCGAGGGGCTTGCACATACTTTCCGTTTTTCGAGCAGGACGGATGGGTTTCACGTACTTTCGGGTAAGGTACTGGCAGTCACCACCCTCCCCTTCCCCCCCGGGGGTGCCTATGCCCCCAACAACAAAACATCATACAACTAACTCCACCCCGACACGAACCCCCTTCCCCTCGTCCCCCAGTCCCCCGACCCCCGGCATCTTCTTGCCCCAGGCTTTCACCTGCACGTCATGGCCGTGGCCCGGCCCGTGGCCATGCCCTCTGCTTCGTTTTGTCGCTGCTTTGGTTATAGGGAGATGTTTGTTGCTCTCCTTGTGCTTCTCCCGGACTGCAGCAGGCTGCACGCGCCCCGTCCGTCACATCACGTCAGTTTTCCGGGGCCTAACCAAACCTTCTACCGGCCTGGGGGCGGCGGGGGCGGCGGGGGCGGCGGGGCTCACCTGGCCGGCTCCTACCCTCCACTAATTATGCTTGCTATAGCAGTCGCTTGCTATTGTCTCGCGGCCCACAACGAAGGACCCCCCCCCCTCCCCTCCCCGGGAGGTACAGCAGTGTTACAGTGGTACACAGTGGTTACAGTGGTACAGTGCTGCATGATACGGTGGACCGCGACAGACAAATGAGGAAGTAAGAGTAACAGATGGTAGGTGTCGGGGGCGGCGTGGCGGAGGCCCAAAACATACCATCCAGGTGTATCATTGGCCCCGGGCAGTTTCGGTTTTAGGCAGTTCTGCAACACACTATCTCTGTCTCTTTCTGGCTCGGCCAGACGCGTGAGACAGAAAGAGACGGAGATAGATAGTGCTTTGCGGGACTGCCTAAAACCGAAGCTGCCCGGGGCCAATGATACACCTGGTATAAAAAATTAAAAAAGTAAAAAGAAGCCACCCGCGCTCTCCACGAATTTTTAAAAGATTATTAACAAATACTACCGCCGCCTATGCCTTAGAATTTTATGAAAAGATCGCACTCGATGTTTTGAGAGCCCGGTGCATTCTTGATGTAACAACGGCACCGTCGCAGCACAGAGGCTACCGCCATCAATCAATCAAACAGTCAATCAATTTAATGATTAACGACCGTAACCAAAGTTGGGAGCGTTAATTAATTATAGCACACCGTATACTCCGGCTGGGGTGCTGTCGTTGGGCTTGAAGTCCCCCCCCCCCCCTGGGCCCCTTCTACTCCCCTCCTACTCCCCTCCTCCTGGTGACGGCGAGGTCTGTCAACACGTCACGGGGAGGTCTCCCTCGTAACTCGGCGTGTTTTTCCAGTAAGTTACGAGGGTCTCGATTGACAGCGCGCTACGCCGGGTCTATGTGAATGTGAATATGTGGCTGGCAACGCAGCCGGTGTGAGAGGGAGGCTCCAAGTCCCCCCCCCCCCTTCCTCTCGTCTGCTGCAGCAAACATTTTAAAATGAACCCCCCTGTTACGAATAATCGTCATGTGGAGATCAGCTTTAGAGAAGAATGCAAACACCCGGCGGCAGCCACGGCTCTGCTGAATTCCTGGGCGAAGATTTAATTCGAGTTTGATCGCAGCGTTTACTCCTGTTTTCTTCTCGGACAGAGCCAGTGTTAGGGGACGCCACCCGGTCCGTAAAATGGCTCAACACGAACCGTGAGAGAGAGAGAGAGAGAGAGAGAGAGAGAGAGAGAGAGAGAGAGAGAGAGAGAGAGAGAGAGAGAGAGAGAGAGAGAGAGAGAGAGAGAGAGAGAGAGAGAGAGAGAGAGAGAGAGAGAGAGAGAGAGAGAGAGAGAGAGAGAGAGAGAGAGAGAGAGCACGCGCGCGCACGAGGTCAATGACGTCATTCCCGCGTCGTGAAATGTCGCGTGATGACGTCATCTTGCCGTATGAATGCAGCCGGAAAAGGCAGCAACCCAGAGACCGGGGGCACTCACACAGTCATTCACACACACACACACACACACACATACACTCTCACACACAGGGGCGAACGGTCCCTTTTACACCGGCTCAGGAACGAACCCAAGTTTTCTACGCGAATAACAAGGAGGCAAGGAGCTCTCATGTCGGTAGGGCGCGGCTGCCGGCCACAGGCGGACTTTTGTATAGAGAGGCCGCGACACAGAACGGAGCGTGCTGCCGTGCTGCCGTGCTGCCGTGCTGTCCCCCGCGCGGCCCGGGCAGCCGGAGGAGCCCAAGAAGCATATGAGCGCCGAGTTTTTCCTCCACCCTGCCTCGTTAGACCACGCGCGCGAGCACGGCCAATCAGGGAGGAATTTTTCTTCGTCTCGAACCAAGTAAGAAAAATTCTGCGTTGGGAACGCATTACTGGTCCGGGTGCGGCCCCGCCGGGCCCCGCAGATGGCGCGGCCGGAGCTAACTTTCCGGCCCGTGCAGCTGGAAACAGCGGCAGGAAGTGAGCTTAGCGCACTGCATAACCAGAGTTTTCTCTACGAATTTAAGAGGCCAAATCCTAGCGGCGCGCCGCACCGCTCTACCGGCTCCCTCGTTAGACTGCAGCCGGGGGAGGGGTAACGAAATGAATGGATCCTTCACCTCGCACTGCAGCCCCTCCCCACACAGCGATGCACTCTCTCGCCACTCTCTTTCGCCCTTTCACCCCCATACCCTCTCCTTCTCTCACCCCAGAGAGAGAGAGAGAGAGAGAGAGAGAGAGAGAGAGAGAGAGAGAGAGAGAGAGAGAGAGAGAGAGAGAGAGAGAGAGAGAGAGAGAGAGAGAGAGTTATTTCACGGTGACTGTCGCACTGCCATACCAGCAGCGGCGAGACAAGGAAATCGTACGTATAATTTTCCCATCGCCGTTTCCCCGGAAGATCGTATAAAAATAAAATGTCACTTAGGAATCGCTCCGGGCACAGCCTATGGCGGTCGGCCTTTCGCTTCGGATGACACACTCCTGCACACTCTTTCAAAAATGGATGCTTAACCCATGAAAGTTTCACCAAAACTGGGGACAAAAACGAGTCGTGAGACCTCGCTTGAATCAAGTCTGCGTTTGTTTTTTTTTTTTCGAGTGCATAGAGGGTGGTGTCGCCCGAATGGCGCGCTCATGAATAACTCTCCACATTTTCATCTGATTCCCGCGGGGCCGGCCCTCCCTCCTCTTGTCCCCTAATTTGAAATGCGACAAGCCGCACGATACGCATCAAAAACTGGGCGCGCCAAACTGGGCGCGCCGCCCGCGCCAATGGCGAGACCTGTCGTGCAAAGCGGACCCGATCACAAGTGCTGTTCATCGGGCTCCAGCGCGCGTATTTAGCGAGCCCAAGTGTGGTGCCACTGAGTGTGTGTGTGTGTGTGTGTGTGCAGAGTGAGGAGTATTGATGGGCCATGGTTTCACAAGTCACTACCCAGCCGCACACGCCGGCAGCGTCTGCTCTCGGCTCATCAGACCCTGTCTGTCTGCGTTGGCGGGGAGCGCCTGTCACTCCATGGATAGGCAACCTGCCGGCACTCGTGTACGGCGGGCCGGCCTGCCTCCCCGGCGCTCCCCGCCGCCGCCGGCACTGCTGGAGTAGTGTTCTGCATCGGGCGGGCATAGCCGGGCTTAGCTTGGTCATCGCCCATAACCGAAATCTTCTGTCTCTGTCTACTCGTAAGAACCTAGTGAGTGCGAGAGAGACAGACGAAGCTCGGTCATAGCCTTGCCGTGCCATGTCCGCCCGATGCAGAACGCTATGCTGGAGGCCGCCGCCTGAGCGCCTGCGGTTGCGAGGATAGGCAACCCGCCTGTGCGCAAATCCAGCGGGCTTGCCTACCTCCACGGCGCCTGACCTTGACTGACAGCGGCCGTGCCCCCTGCTCCGCCTTGAGCTGCGTAAATAGTCTGCATGTACAAAATGCACGCAACGCCTCATAGTTTTCTTTTGAAGCGGGTTAGAGTTCGCCTGAATAATGGGGGAGAGGGAGACAGATGCGCAGTCTTCCGCTTCCGCCATCGTCCCCTCCTCTGCCGAGATCCCCTCTATCACACCGCCGGGAGGAAAATGAAGGAGGAGGAGGAGGAAAACACGGTAGAAATCGAACGAGCGAACGTGTCCAGCAAGACGAAGATGACCTCCAGTAACCCGCCTGCTTCCCTCGTCTCCTGTCTAATCCCTCCCCCCTTCCCCCTTTCTCTGTCTGTATCCTCCACCTCCACCTGCTCTCCTTCGCTTGCTTCCTTTCGGGGCCGTTCCGCGGAAAATTACGAAACTGGTCGTGACAACGAACAACAACAACAACAACAACAACAACGTATTGGTGTGAGCAGAGCCTCCAGAGCAGCGAGCCCGTGGCGTCCGACAACTGCCGTGGGCCACGCTAAAGCCCGGGAAAGCTCAAAGCTGCATTAAACTTTCATACCCGGCCAGCCACGGCCAGCCACGGCCAGCCACGGCCAGCCACGGCCAGCCACGGCTCGAGACCGGTGAGAATCCTCGCTGGGGGCGCCGCGCCGCGCTGTGCTGTCAGCCTCCCCGCCTTGGAGAACCCACACGTGCACGGCGGCTTACTGTGGCTTACACACGCTCACGTCGGCGGTGCGTTTTTTTTTGCTGTTTTTCGCTCCTTTTTTGTAGTTTTACACAGGGAAATTTTTTTGCCTGCTTGAAAACGAGCTTAGAATTTTTACTGCCCCGCGCCAACGTTCCTCTCATGCGTCGTGTCGAAGAAAACAAAAATACTATCACCGCCTTTGTGTATCGACCCGAATTAGCAGCGGAGAGGGTGGCCGTGGAAGCGAGGCGGCAGGAGGCAGGGTCCACCGGGCGGAAAACCTGAGAAGACACAGCGAGGAGGGCGCGGTGTGAAGATATGTGGGTAACAAGTGGGAGAGAGGGGAACAGAGAGGGGGCGAGAGGGGGGGGGGGAGGGAGAGAGAGAGAGAGAGAGAGAGAGAGAGAGAGAGAGAGAGAGAGAGAGAGAGAGAGAGAGAGAGAGAGAGTGCAGAAGATGCTACCGTGTACCCCATAGGCCTGCGGCCAGGGGACTCTCTCTCACGCCTGTGTCGCGTGCCTTTAGGAGGAGATGGGGGAGGGGGGGGGGGGCTCCTATCTATGCGCATATTTATGCACATAAAGGGGCCCGGGTCCCGCAATGTTGCCGAGTTCGCGATGACGCCCCTACGAGGGCCGCACTGCCCCCCCCCCCTGTTCCCCTCCCCCGCCTGCTGCTTGCCGTATCTCCAGAATTTTGTTAAATACACTCGCCAGGAATGTGGTCGGAAGCCATGAGTCAGGCCTCCCCGAGAACAAATGTCGCCTGCTGCCGGTTAGGAGGTGTTTATCATGAGCCGCTATCGGAAGGCCTTCCCGTGAATCCTATCCCTCTCAGGACGGTGTTCTCCTATGATTTTGTCTTTTTTTTATATATATTTTTACGACGTTTCAGTGACGCTTATCGCTCATGTGAAAGGCATGCAGTGCGGCTCGCGGGACGCGGGCGTCAGCGGCCCGGCGTCGGGTCGGCGAAGTAGGTGGGGGCAATAAAACCCTCGAACGCTACAAGCAGCGGCCCAAAGCGGCCCGTTGGCGACGTCTCGGCCAGAGCTATAACCCCTCAAGGACAGGGGGGCAGGGCTGGGGGCAGGGCTGGGGGCAGGGCCGGGGGCAGGGCTGGGGGCAGGGCTGGGGGCAAGGGCGCAGTACAAAGGGAACACGCCCCCTCCACCCCTCCCCCTCCCTACCGTACAGTGTCTGTCTGGGGCGGCAGCAGAACGTTGCGGCGGTGCACAAGGTCGCAACTTTCCGTATACCCGGAAATGAAAACAGTGTGGCATGATTAAATCCCCGTCCCAACCACATTCTTTCTCTCTGTCTCCCCGTGCCCATCTCTCTCTCTCTCTCTCTCTCTCTCTCTCTCTCTCTCTCCCCTCTGCTCGCCCTGCGTAATGCACACCACTCGCCCTCTGCTCCCGCAGTGTCTCCGGACCTCCCCCCCCCCCTTTCTTCTCCTCCCCGGGCCCGCGTGCAGCTCCTTGTCTTTGCCGGACGATTTTCTTCACGGAGAGAATAGATTGGGGTTCGCAACTGATTTTTCAGTTGATTTCAGTTGACCAGCAGTAAAAAAAAAAAGCTTTCTCGGAGGAATCCAATTTTTCATACCAACTAGGTCAGCCAGCACAGTAGCAAGGTCGCTTTATTTTTCACGTCAGTCAGCGTGATGATGTGGAGTCGCGCAGCGCGCATCGCTTCATTTGTCCGCGCAGCGTGCTTGTGTGTGAGTGTGTGTGTGTGCGCGCGCGTGTGTATGCTGCACTTGCGCTTTATCTGCGCCGCTATATTCCCCCTCCCCTTTTCCCTACCTACGAATAAAACTCGCACAAAAGACCAGCAGCAGCAGGTATCAGACGCATCGCGGGGGTTCGCGCACGGTTAGGTGGGCGGCGCGGGCTGGAAGGGCTGCCTGCGTGCTGCGTGTCCCAGATTACCCCCCCCCCCCCACCCCCCCACCCCACCTTTATATGCACTTCAAGGGATCAGGTGTCATAGGGCATGCAGATCACGCGCAGGGCAGACTTATTGGAAATACAGGGGCGCCGCTGATGCAAAGCGACGTGGGCAGAAAATGTGGCTGAGGAATCAGGAAATAACTGTGTAACAAAAATCCTGTAGTCGCAAGCGCCCCAACTAAAGTCTCTTGGAATATGGATGTGGTTCGAATCGCAAAATGTTTATCGACGTAGATTCCGGCGCAACGACACAGCGGATAGCGGCAATCATATCGATAAGATATGAAAGGGCGTTGAGGTCTCCGTTGAGGCAGGGCGCTGGGGCTGTGCCCTGGGGCCGGGCGTCCGCCGGGCGGGGCGGGGCGGGGCAGGGCGGGGCGGGCTCGATGCCGAGTCGTCGGGTTCCGTCGGGGAGGGGGAACCCATCGACCACGCCGTCGAGGGGTTGACGCGGCGGGGCACACGGCCCGACGGGTTGGCCCCGGCGCCCTGGCGGCCGGGCTGCCGAGGGACTCCCTTGGAGGGACAACACGAACGACGTCGACGCCAGAAAAGGGGGGGAAAACGGGACCGGAACGCGACGCCCCCAAAAAGCAGTGCGCGAGCGCGAGCGGTGGAGGCTTTGCCGGGGAACATGCGAGCCGGGGGTGGCGGGGGGTGGCGGGGGGCGGGGCCGCAGCGGTACCCCTCGCGGCTGTTGGCCCTCAGGCTCAGACGGCCGGGCTGGGCCGGGCAGGTGGCCGGAGTGAAATGAGGTTCATTCACCTTGGCGATGGCTGTGTGGCTGGGGGTTAGCACGCGTACGGCTGGCGTTGGCGATGGGGTTCGGCCGCCGCCTCTCACACTTTTATCACGTTTTCTCCCTCCTTCGTAATTTTTCTTAATTTTTCGCTATCGTTGTCGGGCAGTGGCCCGAGTGTGTGTGTGTGTGTGTGTGTGTGTGTGTGTGTGTGTGTGTGTGTGTGTGTGTGTGTGGCCTGGGACTTTCCCACAGTGGCACGGTGCACTCTGGGTCAGTGACCGGCGCTGCTCGGCGCGGTGACTCAAGTCGCTGGGGAGGCGCGGTGCTGCCCTGCGCCCTACGCCCTGCGCGGGGGTGGGGGTGGCCGCGGCGGGAGGGAGCACAGGGGGTCGTGAGTTCGAGGCCCACCGGCGCTGCTGACTTTTATTGCGGCCCGCGGCCCGTCGCAACCACTCGACGTCCTGCTGCGCTCGCCCGGCGCACGCCTGGCACACTACTGGCACACGCCCGGCGCACGCCCGGCACACGTACTGCGCACGGCCGAGGGCTTTAAGGCTCACCTGGCCGCGCTCATTACCCATAAATCCGGGGGGAGGGCGATACTCTGCAGAGGTGGCGGGGCGTGGCGGGGCGCGGCGGGGCGTGGCGGGGCGCGGCAGGGCGTGGCGGGGCGTGGCGGGGGCAAGGGCGGGGTCGAAGGTCGTACAGCGTGTGGAGGGCAGCGGCGGGGCCTGCGGGGTGGGGGGGGGGGCGGGGATCGATCCCACAGTGCGCACGCGACTCGGATGCACACCGCCGTGCGCAGCGTGCCGGCGGACGGACGGAGAGAGAGAGAGAGAGAGAGAGAGAGAGAGAGAGAGAGAGGGGGGGGGGGAGACAGTGACAGACAAAGAGGCAAACATACAGAGAGATTAAGAGCGACGTGCTTTTTAATCACGGCCAATTGTTTATAGTGTGGGATTTGAGAACAGCATGAGCCCATCTCTCTGGTCTCGCCTGCTCTCGCGTGGCCGCTGGGGGTCCCCGGGGGGTGGGGCTCTGCATACCAGCCGCCCGAATTAGATGGTCATCCGACAGACTGCGCTGCTAGTCCGGCGGAGCCGAGCCGAGACGAGCCGAGCGCGTCGGTGAAAGCTTATGGCAGTCTGCGGCTCCCCGGCGGTGCGCCGCTGCTGCACCCCATTGGGCTGACTGAGGCCGGCCGGCACGGCGGCCACTGAGACCGGTAGAGGCGAGAGAGGGGGGAGAGAGAGAGAGAGAGAGAGAGAGAGAGAGAGAGAGAGAGAGAGAGAGAGAGAGAGAGAGAGAGAGAGAGAGAGAGAGAGAGAGAGAGAGAGAGAGAGAGAGAGAGAGAGAGAGAGAGAGAGAGAGAGAGAGAGAGAGAGAGAGAGAGAGAGAGATATGGGGGCATTGGGCAGGCCGTGGGGACCCTTTCTTTTTACGGCGTCGGAAGAGGCCATTGCGTCCCCAATGATCTGTGAGATGATGATCGCTCAACATTGTCCGCGCAGTGGCGACACGACACGAGGCGTGACGCGGACGGGACGATTGTGCCGAACTTTCTGTTCGGAAAGTGTTTTGCTTCCGAATCTAGATCGTGTCTATAATGGCTGTTTCTTGTGTTTTCTGCTGCAGGTAACGTTTCTGGAATTGGCGCGTAAGTGAGTACCACTGACACATCGGAGCGCGGCAGATCGGCCGCAGAGCAGTGAGTACCACTGCACGGAGAAAAAACATTAGTTATCCGAACAAAAATTCACGGCTTGGCTGAAAATCAACTTAAAAATTAGTTGCGACCACTAATGTTTCTTCTCCGTGTGACACATCGGAGCGCAGCAGAGATTCTCCAAAAACAACAACGTGTCTTTAGAATCAGTAGTATCGGGGTGCGAACCGTGAAATTGCGGCGGTCGCGTGGTGGTCGCGTGCCGCGCGTGCCGCACCGATGGCCGGCATGCACCGCCACCGTCAGTTATTCACAGTGAAGCGGCGGACGCCCGGCTCGGCTCCCGCTGGCGTAAAGGGAACACTGTTCACGGTTTGAGACCTGAGTGAGACTCAGCCAGGGTTTCAAAAATGAGATCACATGACCAACGTCGGAATAAATGTCTTTTATTAACGGGAAAAAAAATCCGCAGTTATTTTTCACACGTCCGAGAATTCCGAAACAAGAAAATGCCGTCAGTGTACTGTAGGGGGAAGGGGAAAAATAGTGAATTCGTTGAATAAATTAGCTCCCCGAGCGAAACCGGATCCAGCCGGTGTTATTGCGGTTGGTTTGGGTTGGGCGGCGCCGCAGGGGCCGCCGGGACTTGCCGCCGGAGGCCTTTTGCAGGCCGTCTTGTACGTGAGAGCCAGGAGGCACATGGTCGGCGGTCGGGCCGGGCGAGGAGGGCGGACACCCCGGCTGACAGCTCGGCGACGCCGGAGCGTGGCCAAAGCGGGGCGGGCGGCCCCCCTCCCCTCCCCTCCCCCACCACGGCCCGGCCGGGCCCGGGGCGCCCGCGGTTTGCCCGCCGCTTGGTCACTCCCGGTCTCACCTGCAGACCACATCGCCGTCACACGCTCCCTGCTGCTCTCCGCACCAATTCGGACCGGCGGCTTTCACAACTGCATTATTTCGTGAGGCGGGCCCGGGGTAACGCTGGCCGCCCCCGGCCGCCCCCGGCCGCCGCCGCAGCCACTGCCCCACCTCCGTGTTGCGAGGTCGGGCTCTCGGGAAGAAAGGGCGATGCCGGGCGAAGCTTCGTCGCGCATCGCCAGAAAAACAAACTTAAAAAAAAACAATTCCCCTCAAATGGCCTCTTGAATTTATTTTTCGGGGAGGCGCCGACGCTGATGTTTGTTTCGCGATGGACATCAAGGACATCACGACGGCCACGTCCGCCATGCCGTCCGGGGCGAGTCGACCCCTCAAAGGAAGAGACCCGACCCGACAGACGAGGCGACGGCGCCATGGTATTTATGAGTTCCATAATGTTTCCTTGATGAAGTCGCAGCGCGGTGCCAGCAAGGCGAGCAGCAAGGCGTAGGACGGGAGGGGGGGGGGGGGGTGCGTGCACGGTGGGGGTGACCGACACACGGTGGGTCAATCAATAGGGAGTCGATGGGGATCGGACAGGGCCGGGACAGGCCGGGCGGGGACACGCCTGCTGCCCACCGGGCTGCGCCGCCTGCTCGGACACAACAGCAACAGCTGCTCCGCCCGGCTCCGCCCGGCTCCGCCGCCACCGCTGCCACTGCACCCACACCCCCGCCTGCCCGCCGGCCCTGCCCTGCCGCGGCCTATCCCCCGGGCCGGCGGGGGATTGAGTGCTCGAGGATTGAAAATAGATCGAGATAAGATGGTGGTGTTTGAGGAGATAGCAAGCAGCAGCAGCGGCGGCGGAGCGAGAGTGGCCGATGGCCGCGAGGGAGGCCAGGGTGCAAAAGAGAGAGAGAGAGAGAGAGAGAGAGAGAGAGAGAGAGAGAGAGAGAGAGAGAGAGAGAGAGAGAGAGAGAGAGAGAGAGAGAGAGAGAGAGAGAGAGAGAGAGAGAGAGAGAGAGAGAGAGAGAACGCAAAAAGATATACGGTAGTCCCCGAGGGGGTAAGGGGGGGTTGGGTGTAGGGTGAGAAATTCAATCGAGCGCACCCTGTCGGGGGTGCAGGAGGCAGGCAGGCAGGCAGTGTCACGCAGCGCAGGCACGGCAGCACTGCCCTCGCGGTCCCGTGGCCCCGCTCCGCCCGCTGGTACAATATTTGAGGAGGTGCTGCTGCTGCTGCTGCTGCTGCTGCTGCTGCTGCCTCCCCGCAAAGAAAACAATTTATATCCATGACACGGTGGGGAGGATGCGGGAGGGGGGGGGGGGCGGAACTCTGCTGTCATCCTGGCCGCCCTTATTTATTCGCCCGGACTGAGGCGGGCAGGCAGACGGGCAGGCAGGCCTCGAGCAGCGCGGCCCCGCCCCCGGCCCGCCCCCGGCCCGCCCCGGCCCCGCCCCCGGTCCCCCGGCGGCGCATCGCGGCCCCCACCGCTGCAGCAGCGCGCCGCCGCCGGGCCCCGCCTCTCATTAGGACGTGCCAGGCATTCATAACCCGGGCTGCGGCTGGCTCTGCCCACCTGGGCGCACCCCTTCCCCCCTCCCCCACTTCCTGCTCCGGTTCTTGTTGTTGTTTTTGTTGCTGTTCTTATTCTGGTCTTATTCCGGTGTCTCCGCTCCTCGTCTTGTCCTTCTTCTCTTCGCTCCCACTTCTAATTCCTCTTCCGAACGAACACCTGAGATCATATGAGCGATCCCCGCGTATCGCAGCAGGTGGATGCCCGGAGCCCTGACTGAGCCCCTCTCTGCCCGGAGTCCGGGGCCCCCCGCGGGGAGCTGGAGGGGCAGGGCTCCTCCGGGGGCCCTTTCGGCTGCCATCTTGCGCTACATCATATCCGAGGCCGCCCCGGCCACCGGATTTTATGCATGTTTTGTTTTAGCGTCTCGCGAGACAGGAAGCGGGCGGCGGGCGTGGCGGGGCGGGACGGGGCGGGACGCGGCGCTTGTGTCTGCGGTCCTGCGGCCCTCCAGTTTAATTCTCAGCGAGTCTGGGCCCCCGCCGCCCCGCCGCAGTTTGTTAGGAGTTTTCGGCGCGCGCTGCGCCCCGCCCCGCCCCGCCCCGCTCGGGGAGTGCTCCTGGACTTGGGGACTGTTTGCCGACCGAACGAGCTGCCATTATTGAAGAGCAAGAGCCGTGCGGCGCCACGCCGCGCTCGTTGTCCCCGCTTGTCATTGATTGTGCGGGGGCCGCCTTCAGGCCCCGGCCGCCCCCGGCCGCCCCCGCGGCGTTGCGGCCTCGTCGTACGTCCCCCGCTGTGGCCTCCGGCTGAGCCGCGGCCCCGTCGACCCCCGCCCCGCTTCCCACTCGCCGGGGTCAATCGCCACGCCAAACTTGCCCCGCCCCCTCCCCCCTCTCAAACTTGATCCCGGCCCCGAGGCGAGGCGCTGCAATGTATGGCAAGTTTGTGCCCTCCGGGTGGTGGCAGCGGCGGCGGCAGCGGCGGCGGCAGCGGCGGCGGCAGCGGCGGCGGCGGCGGCAGCGGCCATGCCGGTCCCCGTGGCCCTCGGTTGCGCTGCCTGTGGACACACGACAGCGAGACGACCTGACCCCGGCGGATCCAGGCGGTTTGGGGCACGTGATGGAAAAAGTACACCCCCCGGCCCAACACCCCCCGTGGCACCCCCTGTGTCACCCCCGCGCGTGCAGGACTCCACCAGAGGACGGAAAGAAACCACACGAGGAAAATAAAGAAAAAAGAGAAACGATACTTCGTCGCTTCACACGTCAGTTCAAACCCTCACGATCTTGCATTTGGATTTTGACGGACGAGCAGCCCCCTCACGGGTGGACACCGCAGGGTGGCACTGCGACCACTCTTGGTGAGTTTTCAACCCTCCCATGCTAATCGGGGAACCCTCATTTTCAACCCTTCGCTGAGAGAGAGAGAGAGCGGGACAAAAATGCCTCAGAGCCGTTGTTGACCTCTCATCATCGCCTCTGTACAGCTTCCGCCGGGAAAATAGAGACTGCTTAATTCGGGGGCCAGTAAACAAACAAAAATAAAAAAACCTTTATCGAAGCTCCATTATCGGACACGTCCTTTTTAATTGGCCCTGCCGGGACGACGCAACTCCCTCCTCCGCGCTGCACCGAAACGAGGTCCGTGGCCGGAGAATAAACGCCTCGTCGCACGAGGGTAGCGGGAAACAGAGAAACAGAGGGAAATTACGGGCGGGCGGGAAAATTGGACGGTCAAAGAAGAGCAGCGGACAGGCGAGCGGCGGCGCTGAGTAGCGCAGCTCAACCAGGGGGCGGGGGTGGGGGCAGGGGGCGCGGCTGGCCGAGGCCCCTGCCCCCGCCTCTACCTGCCATGCTCCTGCTCGATCAAAGGGTTCGGGGTCGATGTGTGTGTGTGTGCCGGTTGGGGCGCGGGGGGCGGGGTAAGACGCGGCGCGGTGGGAAATAATCACTAATCGCTCCCTCAAATCGATGTCATGAAAGGGCTCTGGCGGGCGCGTGTCGTGCAGGTCGCTTCCGGGTCAGGCAGCAGCGCAGTGTTAGGCCCCCACCTCCTCTGCTTAACGCCCCCCCCCCCCAGGAGCCCCCCCCCCCCCCCCCCCCCCAACGCCTGGCCGTGTGCCGACCTCGTCCCGCACTATGCACTGCTATGGGGGAAGGGCCTGCTGGACGATTTGTTTGTCGGCATCTAAGGATTTTTGTTTGGACGTTTGTGGCTGGCTGCCACTACTCACTCTCTTCCCTTTTTTCGCTTCGAGTATAGTTGTTCACTTTGTACTGCTTTTTTATCTCTCTCTCTCTCTCTCTCTCTCTCTCTCTCTCTCTCTCTCTCTCTCTCTCTCTCTCTCTCTCTCTCTCTCTCTCTCTCGCCCCCTGTTCACCCTTCCTCTCCTGCCCGTCTGTCCGCACCAGTAGCGTCACCGCCGTAGTAAACAGTGGTGGCGGCGGCAGTGGCGGTGGCGGTGGCGGCGGTGGCGGCGGCGGCTGTAGCGCAGCCACACCGGCGACCCCGCCTAAAACCGACGGCTCCGCGAGACTCAAGGATACGGCGGCGCCGCGCCGTGGAGATATTAAATTGCGAAAACGTCGTCAACAACGATTTTACACATCGGTGACGGTATAGTAGTGACGCTTGTCACGGTGCGGTGCGGTGAGCCGTCAGCGCGGCACCAGGTGTCTGAGCGGACTTAACGTGAGCGGAGGGGGCGGCGAGGTCTTACGGTTGTCAGAACAGGGAAGAGAGAGAGAGAGAGAGAGAGAGAGAGAGAGAGAGAGAGAGAGAGAGAGAGAGAGAGAGAGAGAGAGAGAGAGAGAGAGAGAGAGAGAGAGAGAGAGAGAGAGAGAGAGAGAGAGAGAGAGAGAGAGAGAGAGAGAGAGAGAGAGAGAGAGAGAGAGAGAGAAGAGAGAGAGAGAGAGAGAGAGAGAGAGAGAGAGAGAGAGAGAGAGAGAGAGAGAGAGAGAGAGAGAGAGAGAGAGAGAGAGAGAGAGAGAGAGAGAGAGAGAGAGAGAGAGGGGGGGGGGAAGGGGGGCGTCCGCGGCGCCGCGGCTGGTAAGGTAATCCGGGCCACGTAATTTACGCGTTCACACTTGGCGTGTGCCGCTGCGGTCGTCTGTCTCTCTCGTTGACATGCAGAGAGCCTGAGCGCGCGCTCGCTCTCTCTCTCACTCCATCTCTCCAGATCTCCGTCGCTCTGGCATTCCTCCTCCGCACCAACACACACACACACGCGCGCAGCAAACATATCACACCGTATGCAACTCAGTAATATTCCCCCGCCATAAATTTAAAATGCGGTTTCCGCACGCTGCCACCTGAGGGAGCGAGAGCGAGAGAGAGAGACTGTGTGTGTTGGTGTGTTTGGTGGGTTGGAGGGGGTAGGTAACTTTTATCAAGCACTCCGAGTGCATATGCACCTTATTCCGGCCCTTATGCAGCCACGCCCTTCGCTGGCCGAGGCTGATCGGCCCTTCCGGCACTCGGCAGCCCTTTCTCTCTTCATCCCCCTCCCTCCCTCCCCCACTCCCCTTCCCTCCTCTCTGCCTCGCACTTCGCCGAGAAGGGAAGTGAAATTCAGAGGTGCCCGCGCCGCCATCCAAAAGTGTCACCTTTGCGACGACACGACGTCGTTACGCCGATGGGCGCGTGGAATAATTCCGTCGGCTTTTCGGCCTCTCTCTCTCTCTCTGTCGCCCGGAGAAGCCCCTCTCCCCCTCTCTCTCGCACCCGCGCTCACTGTGTCTTGAAAATGAAAGATAACGTCTTCTTCTCGTCACGTAGTTTATGGACGTGCCTACCTGCCTTGTGTACTGATGGCTGCCGCCTCCGCGTCACTCCGCAGTGCGTTCATCTCTGTCGTGCCGAATGTCTCCGCAACCCAGAACAGTCGTGAATGAAAACAGCGCAAACAATTATTTGGTTCCGGAGTGTTGGCTACCGTTATTTTTCTCGGTGTCGTTTCTGTTGCTATGCTTGCCGTGCTACTTCCCCTCCACCTCCACCCCTACCTCCACCGCCACTACCACCCCCACTCTTCACCCCCCTTGCAGCACCTTCCGTTAGCCATCTGTTTCTTTTCGCCCGCCGGCTTTGGGCTTCCTGCAGCGCGAGTCGTCCGAATGTCGAATTCGCTTCTCTTGATTGATCCGCTCCGCCACTGTAGGCGGCAGAGCAGAGCAGCAAAGCTTTGACTGTGGCATCAAAGACAGTGTGGCAGACGTGCGACGCTCGGGCTATGGCCTGGTTACCTGGCACGGCTGACCTTGTTTTTTTTTTTTTGCTTTTTTTAAAATTTTCCTTTTTCCTAATTCCGCAAAGCAACCTCAGATACCGAAAACACTTAGCTGACGCGGAAGATTCCTTGTGAGGGGAAAGCGGTCCTCAGCGTCAAACTTTTTGTGAAAGTTTTCTCAACGAAAGCAAAGATAACGGCGGTTGTCTAGTTTTGTTGTTACCTGTTCAGACCCGCGCACACAGAGAGAATGTTCCGTGTCTTTCCGGGCGAGAAACTAACCTCTTCTCCTCCGCGCGCGCGCGGAACGGCAAGGCGGGGGTAAGAAAATAATAAATAATGAATAAAAATTCTAATTGTTTGGCGTTGGGCTCTTGCGTTACGCCCGTGAGGAAGTGCATTTGAATAATCGCCGGGCTGCGGTGTGTTGTGGCTGCAGGACGCTGCAGGGCAGGAGAGGCGCGGTGAGCACGGGGTCCGAATACACAATATCACTGCAGCTGACCTCAAAAAGGAACCCCCCACCCCCCTCACCTCTCCTCTTTGTTATTCCCTCGTTATTCTCCGAGAGAGCAGCAATGGAAGGAGAGAAAATAAGGCAACACACCGAGGTGCGCCGAGGGACATATAATTAGGCACAGCGTGAGTGTTTTGTTCTTATTTTGTCGCGGCGCGCCGTTTGTCGTTGTAATTCGGGCCGGGCAGACGCTCAGGCCTCTCCGCTGCGGTGCCCGGCCAATGAGGGGCTCCACGAGGCTACTGTTTTATGAAAAATTGCCAGTGTATTCTAGATTACACACCTGCAAGGCAGTCATCGATTTTTTTTTGAAAGAAGGAAATTGCCTATCTTTTGGGCGGTGGGTGGCAAAAGTATTAAATTGTAAATATTTTAAAGTATTATCAGAGGTATTATAGGGTTGTATACGAAGCACTGTACGAGTCGGACCTCACAGTGTGGCGGTCGGACGCAACGGTCGGGGCTACCCGCTAGGAGCGCCCGCTAGCACTGCCCGCGCTAGCAGCGCCCGCTAGCGCCCTTGCGGTAGGTGCGGATGCGAGCAAAATGCAGAACAAAAGGGATATATAAGCGGCGGCGGCCAGGCAACGCCGTGGCAAGCCTTGTGAAAAATGATGATGCCCTGTGAACTCTACGGATGCCGTATATCCAGGGTATGCTATATTACGACGCGTGTGCGTGTGCGTGTGTGTGTGTGCGTGTGTGTGCACGCCCGCGTGCGAGGGAGGGAGGTAGGGCGGTGGGGAGGCCGCCGTGTTGGCGACTGCCGCGGGGAGCCGCTCGCGTTGCGCGCCTCTTTTGTTTCCATCCTTTTGATAGGCCTTCCCAATAATGTCATATCTCTCCTGTGTGCGCTTCCCTGTTCACCATACGCGCCCATGGGCCCCCGCCCGACCACCCCCGACCCGAGCGGCGAGGCCAACGAACCGAAGCATTATGTCACACTATCCGTTTTTCGCGGGTTTACTCCGCGCTGTCAATAGACAACCGATTTAAAATTAACGGCATAGTTTTTCTAGCGCCCTAGAAATTTCCGGATACAGACTCGGAATTTTTCAGAACTTTTCAAAATAGATTTCTTCAGAAATTTTTTGAATTTTTCGATCACAAATAAATCGGCATTGGTGAAGGGTTGTGGCGTGGATTCCCCCTGTCTCCTCCGAGAAGTGGGGAGGAGAGGTCGACACGTACCTGCCTGGGGGGGGGGGGGGGGGGGGGGGGGGGGGGGGCGGCCCCGGGTCCCCTACTCCCCACGGGGGCCGGTCGGCTCACCGGGCCCGCCGGCCCACCTTGGCCACGCCGGCACGGAATACATGATTGCCAACTCCCGACACAAAAGAGATTGACTCCCGCCGGCCACACCCACACTCCCCTACACTGCCGCCAACACGGCGCGGCGTCATTCCCAGCCGAAACCGCCATTGAATAGCGGTAAAAGTAGCGGTAAAAATAACCCGCGATATATAACTCTCTCTCTCTCTCTCTCTCCCCTCCCCCTCTCTCTGTCCCTCTCCCTTTTCATCCCGATCAAACTGTCACGGTGCGCGAAAGAAGTTCAGATAAAGGACACGATCCCGCGCCGTCGAGGTCGATAGTAAAAAGAGCAACAAAACTTTTGTGGTAATTTATTTTGTCTCGTGACTGAGAGTCTCATCGTGTTGGGCTGCCGTCGGACCTGGCCTTGTAGGGGCTGTGACACGCCGCGCCGTGGGCCTTCCTGGGCCTGGGCCTGTCTGCGCCCATCGGGCCGCCGGGCACAGCAGAGCAGAGCCACGGGAGTTATTGTCACGCTGTCCTAGAGCGGCCTTCAGATCTTCTCTCTCTCTCTCTCTCTCTCTCTCTCTCTCTCTCTCTCTCTCTCTCTCTCTCTCTCTCTCTCTCTCTCTCTCTCTCTCTCTCTCTCTCTCTCTCTCTCTCTCTCTCTCTCTCTCTCTCTCTCTCTCTCTCTCTCTCTCTCTCTCTCTCTCTCTCTCTCTCTCTCTCTCTCTCTCTCACGGCCGCTGCACCCCTGTGCTGCGCATCCTACTTGGTCGCGACGTCATATCGCTGCCGTTGGCTGTTGGCCCCCGCGGGAACACGAAACCGAAGCAAGCGATTCAATCGAGCGTGCGCAGACGGATTTCTCATCTCGTCTCCGGCGGTGACAGGGGCGCGCGCCGGGCGATCGTAGGGTGTTGTAACCCGACCACGTTGGATCCTATCAGAATTTTTGAAAACTAAAAATATTTATTGTCGAGGAAGTACTGCGGGTCCTGCAGCACAGCCCACCATTTGCGCGATAGCTCTCATTTCCGTCTGTTTCTTTCTTTTCTTCTTTTTTGTTCTTTTTGTTGTTGTCGGGACGCCGTGGACTTGTCGTTGTCGCTGCGCCTTTTTCGTCAACACAATTTTCCAGCAAAGGATCGTCATTCCCATCAGCAGCAGCACCCGCCGCCGCTTCAGCCACCGCAGCTGCCGCCACCGCAGCCAAGCCACCGCCACCGCAGCCAAGCCACCGCAGCCGCAGCCCCACACAAAAGCCCTCGGCCAGCACTACCAACACCAGCGCACTAGCCGCGCGTCCAGCGGGGGGAAAGCGAATGAGATGTTGGCAGCACCGAGTCAAAACGACGTAACGGCCGGGGCCAAATGAAGGCCCTCATTCGCACCCCAGGACCAAGAGAAAGAGAGAGAGAGAGAGAGAGAGAGAGAGATAAAGAGAGAGAGAGAGAGAGAGAGAGAGAGAGAGAGAGAGAGAGAGAGAGAGAGAGAGAGAGAGAGAGAGAGAGAGAGAGAGAAGGAAAGTCCGAGCCGCCGCCGCCGCTGCCGCCGCCGCCGCCTCCTCCTCCTCCAAGTCGACGCGTCAGCAGGACGCACTCCGGACCCGGTCGGGGCTGGGCCCTGAGCTCCCCGATGGCCTCTCACCGCCCTGTGTCCTGCGGTGCCTGCGGTGCCTGCGGTGCCTGCGGCCGCCTGCTGTGGCGCCTTGCCAGCGCCCGCTGCCCACCCACCTGCTCACCCTTCAATCTTCCGCTCCTTCTCTCGCCCCCTTCTTCTCCACACAATATCTCCTCCTCCCTCCGTCCCCGTGCTCCCCGCTTCCGCCACGCCTTCGTCCCCTCCCTCCTCTTGCTCCTCGTCTGCCTCGCCCACCGTAACATGGCAGGACACGGCCCAGGACACGGCCCAGAGCCGCACGGCTGCAGGGGTGTAGTCTTGGGTCAGTAGTTGTTGGGGTTAGCATGGTCCGGGCCCGAGCAGAAACGGCGGCAGCAGCAGCGGCAGCGGCAGCGGCAGCAGCAGCAGCGGCAGCAGCAGCAGCACCAGCAGCAGCAGCAGCAGCACCAGCAGCAGCAGCACCGGCAGCGGCAGCGGCAGCGGCAGCGCAGCAGCGGCAGCAGCGGCAGCAGCACCAGCAGCGGCAGCAGCAGCGGCAGCAGCAGCGGCAGCACCAGCAGCAGCAGCAGCAGCAACGGCAGCGTAAACAAGTCTATTCTTCGCTCGCTGCTCACCGCAGCAACACACACTTTTCCCCCGCTTTCTCAGTACTTTCCCCAGAGTACGGCACAATAACGCGCCGAAACGGGGAGCGAAACAGGTCGCGATTCTATTGGAATAATGTTCGCCCCTGATGATGAGGGACCGCCGCTCCTTGGGGGTTCGTCCATTACGTGCCGTTCGCGATAGTGTTCTCGGGAAGGGCCGAACCCAATCTGGTCTGCGCACAGACGGCGCCTGATGGGTGGGCAGCCGCAACCTCTGGATGCACGCGAGTCGTGCGGGCTGGCCTACCCTGGTGCTCGCAGGCGCTCGACGTCACCGTATCGCGACGTCACGCCAAAGCGGGCTGCTGACGCCCACGGCGGCCATGCAGTTTACTTTTTCAGCGCGCGGGGAGAAAGAGGGAGAGATGGGAGGGGGTTGATGGGGGTGGGTGGATGGGGGATGTAGGGCTGGTAATGTGGCGGTGGTAAGGGGAGGAGGAGGGGGGAGGGGTTAAAGTTGTTGTCCGCAGTGTGTTCTATTTCACGCTCTACCTGGCGTGACCCCACCGTTGTCCCGGCACGTGGTGGTGTTGGTCGTGGGAGGGGAAGGGGGGGGGGGGGGGTTGTGAAAGGGGGAGGGGGCAGGCAGAGCGCAATTGTCCTGAGGACATTGTTCGTTAGCACACACACACACGCACGTCTACCAGCACAGGGAGGCCCCCCTACCCCTTCTCTCTCTCTCTCTCTCTCTCTCTCTCTCTCTCTCTCTCTCTCTCTCTCTCTCTCTCTCTCTCTCTCTCTCTCTCTCTCTCCAAGCTCTCTCCGGGATGGGGCGGGTCAGTCTGAGTAGGTCCGGGTACAAGGTCCTTTCGGTGGTGTCCGCACAGGTCCCCCTGCTTCTGATTAGGCCCCGGTAGCACCTAACGATGCGGAAGGGCCGCAACCTCTGTGTGTGTGTGTGTGTGTGTGTGTGTGTGTGTGTGTCTGGGCGTGTGCACCCTTCCTACCCCTGATACCTCCTCTCCTTCCCCTCCGTGGAATGGACTGGTAAGCGGATTTCAACCGCTGCTTGGCACCGCCGCGGCCATCGCCACAGCTACCACCACCGCAACAGGGCCATGAAGCGGCGGGCTGCCTCCTCTTCCACCATATGTGTGCATGTGTGTGGCCCGCTGGCAGGAATTTTCCACTTGGGCACTGCGATTACACCTTAAGTAGCTTGCTGCTCCTAAATGGGGTGCGACTTTTCCGGCTCAGCCGCTCCGCCTCTGTGGGTGCCCCCGGGGTCCCTACGCCGACCCCTCTGTCTGTCTCTCTCCCACTCGGTGTGCCGGCCCGGAGAGCAGCGCCGCTGTTCTCTGTTCCACTTGGGCGTGCCGAATTCTCGTCACCGTCGAGCGCCTGCGGGGGCCAGGGTAGGCCAGCCCGCGCGGCACCTGTGCGTGCGCGGTGTTGGGCTTGCCTACCTCCCAGGCGCCGTGCCTCACTGCAAACGCTATCCGGGGCGTACCTTGGCGTGTTTGTGGCGCGGACGCCAACAGAGTACACGGGAAGCGTCGAGGAGGTGTAATAGCCCCTTGCGTTTGTGTATAGCAGCAGCGGCTGTAGCGGCTGTACCGGCGGCCGCGGCATCTGGCAGCAGCTGCTACCGCAGCAGCACAGCAGCATGTGTGCGGAGGGGGAGGGGACCGGACACGAAAAGGAACAAAATAAACATGACGTTTGAAACACGGAGCGACACGCGAGGGGATCACGAGTATTTGTCGCAGGCTGCGAGAATGGCGATGTAAACGCGTGCTGCGTGTTGGCGTTGGAAGGCTGAAAGGCACCAGCATTTACAAATGAATGTGTGAAAAAAAAATTATAAAAAAGATTGAGCACAGCCAGACCTTCTATTGCGGGTGGCAGGCCGTCTTAAGTAGCAGTCCGGACGGCCACAATGCGTGTCGGGCCGCTGCGGCAACAACTTCCGCGTTTGGTAAAACTTTTATTTTCTCTAAAAATGTTTGGCATGCTAAATGTGAGGGTGTGGGCGGGAGTCGATGCGGCACAGACTGACTGCTTTGTACGCAGCGTGTGCCCGGCCCGCTGAGTTTGTCTCTTGTCCCTGCGACCACAAAAGAGGGGGAGAGAAAACTTAGAGTGGAGGAGGGAGAGAGTGAGAGCGACAAGCTGAGTGGACGCGTGTCGTGCCTGACGGGGGCTGACAGGGCTGACGACTCGGGCGACGACCCCCCCCCCCCCCCACGAAATACCTCAGTAGGGAAAGTACAGGTGAAAAGAGAAAAACTTGGAAAGAAATAACAGCAGGTAAAAAAATTCTAGCGCTTCCAGCAGTGAGCCACCCTTGTTCACCGAACAATGGGTGTTTGTAATAAATTCAACAGACACATGACATCGGCCTGTAACACTATGCAAATTGTAAATTTTTTGGTAAAAAAACATATTAAAATATAAGGGGAAGGGGTCCGCGTTAGACTGTATGATAGCTCCGCCCATTTTTTTGCTGCCATCTAGCGGAGTGCAATAGAACCAGAATGCGGACAAAAATGGTAGTTAAGCCAACGGCACTGTGTAGTGGAGCTGAAAGCAGAGAAATAAAAGCGTAGAGGTCGATGCAGACAGCTTTCGCTCCGCTCGGGCTGAAAAAAAGTGACATCCTCCAGAAAACAACAGATAAGCAAGTTTTAGACGAAATAACCGCTTTTCAGAAGTTTCTGATTTTTGAGCCCGAGCGTAGCGAGGTGCTCTGATGATCGGCCACACATAGTCTCGTAACAATGTCGGGTTGGTCCCGCGGTCAACTGGCCGGTTCGCCGTGTGGTGGGTCGCCGGTTCGAAAGTCAGACCCTTCCCGTTTTTTTTTTCTTCAATTACATTTTAAAGCTGTGATTGACTTTTATTAAAACCATTATTATCGTTCGGTTAACGAGGGCGACTCAGTGCTTGCAGCACTGGAATTTTTTCTCTGCACATGATTTTTTCCAGTGCGTGATCTAATCACCTGCACTTACCCTAATTGGTACTCAAACTATCCCAATCCCCGAGAAACACAAAAGTGTTTACATTGCAAACATGACGTACGCGGGTTGCAGAGGGACTGAGAACCGTTGGGAGCGCCGCTCGGAGCACGGATTGCCAGGCATTTGCTAGTATCGGCTTCCCTTTAACAGATCGCTCCCTGTAACAACAGAGCGGCCCGAACTGATCTGAAAGCCCTGCTGGCTGCCCCCGCCCGGCCAGGCCTTCTGTTTGCCCGTCGCCACCCCTATATCCCGTGCTCAGATATTCGACCCCCTTTCTTCTTCGCGGTTCGCGGCGCGGGCGCTGTGCGTTTCACGACCCGCTTACGGCCTGTCGACACAACCGCCGTGCCGTCCGCCCCAGGCCGAGGGCGCCTGTCCTGCGCCTCTCCATCCATCCATCCATCCTTGACACACGCCGCCGCCGGCACTGTCTCGCTAACCGCCCGCACCAAACAGCCCGCCGCTACCTCCATTCATTATGCGCGATGTAGAACCGAAAATAGACGCGGCAGCGGCGGCCGACCGGCCAGGCCTTGCCGACCGGGATAATACCGTAGCCCTGGGCGGTATCCTAATTTCGATACCGCGGTACGGTACAAAAGTTATTCGCGGTATTGGCGATATACCGCCTATATCGCGATACCAGTCCGGTAAAATACCGCCGATATCGCGATACAGGCCCGGTAAAATACCGCCGATATCGCGATACAGGCCCGGTAAAATACCGAGACATCTTGCAGCGCTAAAGTACCACAATTGTGCCAAAAAATAATGAAGGTAATTAACCCGGTGGTTATGTAAAATGCTGCGATATCGTGCAACGAAGGTAATATACTGCTAAGTGTGTGTAACTGTAAACAATCATGGTAATTACCATGTGTGGTGGCTCTCATGGCGCACCCCTGAGATGGAAATGCAACGCTACGCTAAACTGCTGACGCGGCGTTGCGGCCATATCGCGGTTTTTCGATATCGCGGTAGTATTTCGGTATCGCGGTATTTCGGTACTGCGATATTTGGCTATCGCGGCATTTCGGTGTCGCGTCGGTATTATACCGGTTCGGTATATCGATATTTTGAAACTTTAATACCGCAACCGCGGTAAAAAAAAATATCGCGGTATTTATCGATATATCGAAATACCGCCCAGGGCTAATACCGTGCAGCTTTCGCGCGCCTGTCTGCGTATCGATTCAGTTCGGACGCCGCGCGTGTGTGCGTGTGTGCGTGTTTGCGTGTGTGTGTGTGTGTGTGCGCTGCAGGGGTGGCCTTGTCTGGGCCGGGGCTTGGACAGGGCGGCAGGGTGGCGTCCTGGTTTTACTTTCACCGTACTTTCAGCCTCACCTCACCTCGCCTCTCCTCCCCCTTTCTTTTCGACCCTGTTAATGTGCGCACGTGCGTGTGTGTGTGTGCGTGCGTGTGTGTGTGTGCGTGCGTGTGTGTGTGTGTGTGGGGGGGGGGGGGAGCTCGGTTCTACAAGCCCACTGACGTCCATTCGGCCTCCCCCCTAACGCACTAATCCACCCCCTCCCCTCCCCATCGGCCCTCAAGCTGCTCTCCCCGCCGTCGTCCGCCGTCTCCGGCGGAAGTACATCGCCGGAATGGTCACACCGGTTCGTGCGGCGGTGGCGGCGGTGGCGGCGGTGGTGGCGGTGGCGGCGGTGGTGGCGGTGGTGGCGGTGGCGGCGGTGGCGGCGATGGTGGCGTCGCGGTGCGTTCTCAGGTGACATAGCCGCCCTTGGCAAGGCCGTGCCGCGGCCTCCTCCTCGGTCACCTCCCTCTTCTTCTTCTTCAGCCTCGCGTGCCCCCGGAGCTGCGTCCGGGATTCCGGCGTACAAAACAGGAGCAGAGGCGCGGTCGTGGCTGGCGCTGGTGGGACAACAGCACACGGCCGCGGCGCGTGACGGCCCGGACGCAGCCCTGCCGGTGGCCGCAGCACGCCACGACGCCCCCGCAGCCCCCCGCCGGGCCTCCGCAGGGCCCCGCAGCCCCCCCCCCCCCCCTCCCCCACCTTGCACCTGAGGCGTGGCGGAGCGCGTTGTAGCGGCTCGGCGCTCGGCCATCGATCGTCCAGGTTGACCAGAATAACCGGCGGCGAACTGGTTTTGCCGGGGCCCTGCTTAGAGTGGCCCGTGCAGCCAGCAACCCTCGGCACCCCATGGCAACATGCCCCGGACCCCCCCGGACCCCCCCGGACCCGGAGGCCGGAGGTGTCAGGGGACGGCACGGACGGTACGGCACCGCACCGCCACGGCACCGGCACGGCACCGCCACGGCACCGCCACGGCACCGCCAGCACCGGCAGGCTCAGTTCAATAACCAGTCCCTTGTTCTCTCACCGGTGAGTACCACGGAGAAAACAAGATAATAGTGGTCGCAACTAAATTTTGAGTTAATTTCAATACAAGCAGTAAATTTTGGTGCCAATAACTTACACTTACACTTTGTCGCTCCAACAATGAAATTCGCTGCGGGACCAAATTACCTGCCTGTCTGGAAATCAACTCAAAAATTAGTTGCGAACACTAATTTTTTTCTCCTCCGTGTTAGTACACACCTCCCGACCTCAATACACGTAGCCCAAAACAACCCAAAGCAGCAGTTCCTATTTATAGTTTCAAATCGCTCTGCTCGTTAACCGCTGTGTCCTTTCGCACCGCAGTGTGTTGGCACCAGAGTAATTTGATGACTGGCCGTCAGTCGCAGGCGGGACAGGTTGGCTCGGGTAGGGGGGAAGGGTGCACCACTCAATGCCGCAAATATTTTTAATAAATTCAACCAACCATTAAAACATCACCATAGGTACGTGCGGCTACAACGGGACAGCATTGAGTGATATACTGAACCTCGGTCCCCGTTCCCCGTAATCATCTTCTCTTTCTCTTCGTTCGAACGCTCTAATTATCGTGGTGTCCTTTTTCCTTGCCGGTGCAGTATTTCCGCTCCGCCATTCCCTCTGACGCGCTGCCGTTATTTGGAGATGAGGGCTCGCATATTCATTACACGGACTACGTACCGGTACACATTTAAATTGCAACTTTTCCCCCTGCTCTTTCTCTCTCTGTTTACCTCTACGCATTCTTCTTCTGCTTCTCTCATTTTTTCCCCCCATTTTAATTTCGAGTTTTCGCTGCTGTGTCGTGTGTTGGCCCCCTCGCTTTGTGCACCAATTCGGCATTCCGACGAGTCCCATGTCCCATCCGCTGGCAGTGACGCCCCGTCAGCTGCATTCGCAAACATGATGCAAAGGCTTTGGCTCCCACTCTGAACACAACGCGTTTCATGCCGTGTGCTGGTGAAAGCGTGGTCCAGGCGGACCTTTTAGCGGAATCCATAACAAGGCGGTTTCTTTTTTTAATGTGTGTGTGTGTGGCGGGGGGCAACTTATACCAGGTGTGTCATTGGCCCCGGGCAGTTTCGGTTTTAGGCAGTCCCGCAACACACTATCTCCGTCTCTTTCTTTCTCACGCGTCTGGCCGAGCCAGAAAGAGACGGAG
The DNA here is from genome assembly GCA_038380765.1 of Odontothrips loti. Classification (NCBI taxonomy): domain Eukaryota; kingdom Metazoa; phylum Arthropoda; class Insecta; order Thysanoptera; family Thripidae; genus Odontothrips; species Odontothrips loti. The sequence continues at coordinate 8,459,886 of CM076249.1, forward strand.
ATAGTGCTTTGCGGGACTGTCTGCCCGGGGCCAATGATACACCTGGTATAAATAGTCGAATCTGTATACGTATTTCAGGTATAAACATTATCTAATTATGATGGTTATAATTGTTTTTAAATTTGTATCGAGCTAACAAGGATTGGACATGACGTGGTGGTGTGTGGCGCTGCCAGATTCACAACACACACACACGCGCGTGCGCGTGCGCGCAAACACATCATCTACACCCACCACAACTCGCGTGGTGCAGCGGCCGTAACCCTTTTGGGGGAGGGAGGGAGGGGGATGGGGTGGGGTGGGGGGATTAGCGACCCAACTAATATGGACGATTTAGTGCCAACGACGGATTATTACGATTCCCATCAGCCTACTTTGCATTATGAACGCCGTAATAGAGCTCGGAGGGAAATGTATTGGCCGCGTATTGCAGGCGCCCGCTGCGCGACGTTGGTATTAGAATTTCGCCCCACACATCCCCCCCCCCCCCTTTCAATCCAGGGGTCCTAGAATGGAAATGCCGTATCGTTGTTCGGTGCGCTCGGCATGGTACCATGCCGGCGTTGCCGAACCTGACATACTATTTTTCCCGACGCTCCTTGAGAAACAACTTATCGTTTTCTCTCTTCCTGCCCCCCCCCCCCCCCCCCCACCCGCCCGCCCGCCCGCCTATGCCCCGCCCGTCCGCTGCATCGGCGTCCGGAGGTATGGCGGCGCGCTGCACTTGCCAATAGCAAAAAGTGAAGTATGGGACTCATACATTTATGCGCGCCCGCACGGCGAAAACCCGCTGCCCTGGGACCGCACGCTCTGTCTGCTGAGCATTTCTCTCCAGCCCGCCACACACACACACACACACACACACACACACACACACACAGAGCACGGTCACATTGCGGCTTTGTGGCCGCACATTGCCGCTCCAAGGTATTGCCGCCGGTGCAGACGACATGACACCACGGGGCGGGCACGCGGTACGCACGCGTGCACCTCCCCCCCCCCCCCCCCTCTCCCGCCCTTAACCGCATACTCCTCGGGCTAATCCGGAGGTCACGGCAGAGGCACACGCTGCAGCTTCTTCCGCGGGTTGCCTCCGGACGAGGGGAGGAGGAGGGGGGGGGAGGTGTTCTGGACGTGCCTAGCAAGGCTTACTGAGCCTTGGGGAGAGGCGGGGCGAGCTAATCACCACCATGATGATAATGATGGTGATGACCACGGCGGAGGGGAGCAGCTTTTGCCAAAGTAAAGCTTCCTGTTATCGCGCCTTTCCCCACTCTGGACCCGTCGTTCCGCCGCTGCCTCGTCCCTCCGCCTTCTTGCTTGAGAAAACCCTGAAAACCTCCCCGATCGCGCGGCCTTCCTTGCCTCTGCACGGTTCCTGGCACGGACAAACGCTGACCGGGTTCTGTGGGAAACGCGTCCGGCGACAAACGAAGCCACGACAATATTCATTCCCACATTGCCTGGTGTTTGGGAGAAAGAGAGGAGCCGCTCCATCTCCATGTTATGGCTCTCCTGCCCGAAGCGGCGCCTGCACGCACCCGCGCCGCCGTGCACCGCCCTGCCGCGCTGCAAAATTCATAAAGCCAAACTGCATGAGAGCACAGCACGGACGGGAAGGGCAGCCACTGGCGGGGCGCGGTGCAGCCGACTGTGCGTGTTCATCACGCCACTAAATGAATAACCCATTACGGAAGTGCCGCGTCCCGGCGCACCCACTAGCTGCTAGTTGTGTGGGAGCTCTAGCTCCGGGCGCAGGGGAGCTAGGGCAGCTAGGGAGTCGAATGAAGCCTCGTCACCGTCCCCACCATCTTTTGGCCGCACGAAAATTCATCCCATAAAAAACACAAAAACAACAACAACAAAAACGAATCAATTTTTGTTGCAAAGAAGTAGATTTGTAACTCGCTCCGAACTTATTTCAGCGATGCCCAAACTATCATTTACTTGCAAGTCACAAGAGAGTGTGCCCGGGGCGGCGCCCGCCGGTCCTGGCCGCTGTCTGCTGCCACTGCTGCTGCGCCGTGCAGTGCGGCACAACGCCGGGCCCGGCCCCAGGCCGACCCCAGGCCGCCGGCCCTGCCGGGAATCGATGCAGCCCGGCGCCTGCAGGACGGCCGCCGCTGCCGCCGCTGCCGCTGCCGCCGCGCCGCGCTGTGCCGCGCTGTGCCGGTACGACGCGGCGGTACCGGTAGCAGCGGTAGCAGCGGTAGCAGCGGTAGCAGCGGTAGCAGCGGCAGCAGCGGCAGCAGCGGCAGCAGAAAGGGTGGTTGCATGAGTGTGGTTGACTCTCGCATGTTACAGGGGGCGGCGGCAAAAGCTTTGCGGTCACTTTGCTTCGGTCGTGGACAGATTTACAACCGCAGCGCCGACGCCCTGCGCTGCAGCGCAGAGCAATCTTTTTACGAATTTTTTTTTCTGCGCTTAACCACGACTAGACCCACACGGAGAAAGATTTCGTGGTCTCGGAAGCTTTGGCTGGGGGAACTCATTTTTAGCTGCATCAACGAAACGTTTGCTGGTTCAGCGAAAAAGTTTTGTTGCACAAGCGGAAAGCAGAAAAAATTTAGTTTAGTGCCCGCAACATACCTCTTCTTTGGTGCAACTATAAAAAAAACTTACCCCACCAAATTTTAGTCCTCAGAATCAAAATTTGTTGCCCCTCTGGAAATCAACTACAAAATTGGTTGTGACCAGGCTCATCTTCTTTTTTCCCTCGCTCAGCCAGTGAGCCGTGCGGATGTGAGAGGGCGGAGAAGTGGTGGTGAAGCCAGCTAAAGCCAGACTTACCTACACTCGCTCAGCGGCCTGCTCAGCCTGCTCAGCCTGCTCAGCCTGCTCAGCCTGCTCAGCCTGCTCAGCCTGCTCAGCCTGCTCAGCCTGCTCAGCCTGCTCAGCCTGCTCAGCCTGCCCAGCTGGCTCAGCCTGCTCAGCCTGCCCAGCCTGCTCAGCTGGCTCAGCCTGCTCAGCCTGCCCAGCTGGCTCAGCCTGCTCAGCCTGCTCAGCCTGCTCAGCCTGCTCAGCTGGCTCAGCCTGCCCAGCCTGCTCAGCCTGCCCATCCTGCTCAGCCTGCTCAGCCTGCTCAGCCTGCCCAGCCTGCTCAGCCTGCCCATCCTGCTCAGCCTGCTCAGCCTGCTCAGCCTGCTCAGCTTGCTCAGCCTGCCCAGCTGGCTCAGCCTGCTCAGCCTGCCCATCCTGCTCAGCTGGCTCAGCCTGCTCAGCCTGCCCAGCTGGCTCAGCCTGCTCAGCCTGCTCAGCCTGCTCAGCCTGCTCAGCTGGCTCAGCCTGCCCAGCCTGCTCAGCCTGCCCATCCTGCTCAGCCTGCTCAGCCTGCCCAGCTGGCTCAGCCTGCTCAGCCTGCCCATCCTGCTCAGCTGGCTCAGCCTGCTCAGCCTGCCCAGCTGGCTCAGCCTGCTCAGCCTGCTCAGCCTGCTCAGCCTGCTCAGCTGGCTCAGCCTGCCCAGCCTGCTCAGCCTGCCCATCCTGCTCAGCCTGCTCAGCCTGCTCAGCCTGCCCAGCCTGCTCAGCCTGCCCATCCTGCTCAGCCTGCTCAGCCTGCTCAGCCTGCTCAGCTTGCTCAGCCTGCCCAGCTGGCTCAGCCTGCTCAGCCTGCCCATCCTGCTCAGCTGGCTCAGCCTGCTCAGCCTGCCCAGCTGGCTCAGCCTGCTCAGCCTGCTCAGCCTGCTCAGCCTGCTCAGCTGGCTCAGCCTGCCCAGCCTGCTCAGCCTGCCCATCCTGCTCAGCCTGCTCAGCCTGCTCAGCCTGCCCAGCCTGCTCAGCCTGCCCATCCTGCTCAGCCTGCTCAGCCTGCTCAGCCTGCTCAGCCTGCTCAGCCTGCCCAGCTTGCTCAGCCTGCTCAGCCTGCTCAGCCTGCTCGAGTCCCCGCCGGCACGACTTGAGCTGTATACATGATGTAGAGGCCCTTTACACTGAAGCAGGATCAATAAGGCACCGGCGCACACTCCGTCAACTCCCCGCCGGGGTCCGTCCAGTTAGCGGCCGGTCACCGCGCGCCCCGTGCACCGCCCCCGTTATCAGCCGGCCCGTTGATTAGCGCCTCCGTATATATAGAGGGGGCCCGGGGTGGGAAAATTGGCAATTTGGATGCACGACATTTTCTTTGACGCCTTCCGCGACGGCGGTGGCGCAACCCGGAACCCCTTACGTGGCGCCAAAGCACGCACTCTCAGAATGTCAACACGGTCGGCAGGGTGGGGAAAATTGTGGCACAAAAATAGTGGACGAATTGGTTTAGTAAAATCTGACAATGCAATAGACGCAGTGCTGTGTGCCGTGCGGGGTTGTCGTGATTGGTCTGACCAGGGCCGCGGCTCGGCGGTCTGGACGGGCACCCAGCGACCCTCAGCCAGAACGCAACCACGAATACACACCGTTTCGTGACCGCACTGCTGCCCCTCCCGCGTCATTGGACCGGACCGGCGCACGGCGTGATGGGGCAGAGAGAGAGGGAGGGAGGGAAAGAGAGAGAGAGAGAGAGAGAGAGAGAGAGAGAGAGAGAGAGAGAGAGAGAGAGAGAGAGAGAGAGAGAGAGAGAGAGAGAGAGAGAGAGAGAGAGGGGGGGGGGGTATGCAATAGGTTTTCCTGGTGGTTTTGTCGGGAGCCAAACAGCAGCGCAGCCAAACACGAGTGCAGTGCGTAGACCGCCGGGTCGGGACGGCCGACACGGTCACTCGCGTGTGACATCCCCCCCCCCCCCTCACCTGCACCCTGTCCCAGCCCCGACGGGAGGGCGGGTAAGGGGGTAAATGAGGAAATTAGCGGGATTGGGCAGGGTTGGGGGTGAGGGGAGGACCTCGCTCTCTGGCAGCCACTGCCGGTCACCCGGCGCGCTGTCTGGTCTGGCCTCGCATTGTAGCGGAGGCCAACCTCTTTCTCTATTATCTCTCTTCCTCTCGCATGCCACACCGCTCCCCTCTCTCTTCCTCTCTACGTTTCTCTCTTCTTCCGAAAAAAAAATAATAATATCGCAGTTGGGATATTACGAAGGCGCCACGAAGCCATGTGTTGCGGAACGACGAGAAAAATATATAAATATTTTTTTTTGTCGCGGCTATTACAATCATCTTGCTTATTGTTTCACCCCTTTTTCTTTCCTTGCTTTTTATCTGTTTTTGTCCTTTGCTCAAACGTTGTGGCCGGTCGGTCTGTCTGTGTGCTTCGCTCCATTTATCCTTGCGGCTCCCCGTCTCGCTCCTTCCTGCTAGATCACTGCAACGCGCGAGCATTCGCGCGTTGCCTTTGAGTGTGTATGTGTGTTGTATGTGTGTGTGTGTGTGTGTGTGTGTGTGTGTCCGTCTCGCAAGCCGACACATTCAGGCCATCAATCGATAAGCGCCAATTGGAGAGTGCTTTTATCAGATTAAGGCTCGAACAGGCGCCGGACACACACACACACACACACACACACACACACACTTCCGGGTTCGCCTCGCTTCACAACCCGGCCTCGAGCAGAGTGTCCCTGGCTGTGCTGGGCTGTGCACGGTCCTGAGGATAGGATCGGGTGGCGCCCGCCGACAACCACTGACACGCTGAAGGGTCCGGGTTATGAAACATTCACACAGTGCACGTGGCACTGCGTGGCACTACGTGGCACTGCGTGGCACTACGTGGCACTGCGTGGCACTGCGTGGCACTGCGTGGCACTACGTGGCACTGCGTGGCACTGCGTGGCACTGCGTGGCACTACGTGGCACTACGTGGCACTGCGTGGCACTGCGTGGCACTACGTGGCACTACGTGGCGGCGCGCGCACTCCGCACGCCCGGCCATGGCCCGGCCCGCCGCTGCGGGGCAGGAATGTCAAACGTCCCGCCAACGGCGCCACCGCCAGCGGACCGTGCGAATTGAATCGAACCTCGATGGGAGGCCCGACCCTGCTGGTCCCACAGGGCGACGCCGACCGGCACCACATAACACGCCCCTGCTGCGCTCGCTGAGATTCCTCGCGGGCCGAGCGCCTGCCGGGTAGGCAACCTGAGCACGTAGAGTGCGCGCGCGTCGTGCGGGCTGGCCTACCCTCACTCCGGCAGGCGCTTGCCGTCCAGTGGCGAGACGGAAACCGAAAAGAGTCGTGTCACAATCGATTTCGCCCATTATTCTCAGGGTGTTCTGTGGGCGCGCACAAACTCTTCACAGAGTGACGAAGGAGGAGGGGAAGGGGCGATTACCCTGCGCAATAACGGCAAAAATGTGTTTGCCGACGCGCGGTCCTCGGTCCTTACTACGAAATGCCGGGTAAACAAACCGGCCTCGGCAAACTACGTCCCGAGCGGTCCCGAGAGGGTGAGGGAGAAGGCGGGAAGGGCGGGAGGGAGGGAGGGGGGGGGGGCAGACCCTGACTGTTTGTTGTCGCTGTGACGTCACGGACCGACCGGACACGCACGGGGATTCAGAGAGGTTTGTCCCTCGAGGGGAAAAAATAAAAAAATAAAAAAAGTAAAACGAAGCAGATTTCGGCGAAATAGGTTGCTTCTGACCGTGGATGGCAAAAATGTCGTCTCTATCTTGACTTGCCTCTCCATTTCGCTTTATTACGCAAATCAAATAAAACACGACGTCGCTGTAGCTGAGGTTTCTAGCCCCCTATCTACCTCCTCTCCTCCCTCTCTCTGCCCCTCTCTCTGCCTCTCTCTCTCACTCTCTCTGGCAGGTCCCGCCGGACGCGAGCAATTATTGAAAGCGAAGGCGTAACGGGGGTTGGCGCATAAATATCGAATGCGGCTGGGGTGAATTATTCGAGCGACTCGGCTCGGCTCGGTTCTGCTCGGCTCGGCTCGGCTCGGCTCGGCTCGGCTCGGCTCGGCGGGAGCGCGTGCTGCTCGACGCGACGCGCGGTGACGCTCGGAGCGGCTGGCTGCCAAGGCTGGCCTTTCTGTGGCATTTAGGCTGATCCCCTCCCCCTCCCCTCCTCCAATCCCCTCCTCCCCTCCCCTTCTGCCATCCCCTCCTCCCCTCCCCCAAGGTCGCTGCCGGCCTCGCCGTGCCAGCCACTCCAGTCAGCTGATGCCCCCCCCCCCCCCCCCCCCTAGTCTCTTCGGCGAGTCGGAATGGGGAATGAACGTGGGCTGCGTGGCATTTTCGCACAGGCTCCGGGGGTCTCCCCTCCGAGAGTATGTGTGTGTGTGTGTGTGTGTGTGTGTGTGTGAGAGAGAGAGAGAGAGAGAGAGAGAGAGAGAGAGAGAGAGAGAGAGAGGCGGGAGGTGGGGAGCAGAGAGGCTAAAGAGGATTTCGCTGTTCACCCGTTGTCGCTGATTTTGATATGTGTGTGGAATGGCCTGTGAAAGAAAAAGAATATCGACTTATCCCCGTCCACTTTACGGATCATATGTCGCTCTGATGATTGTCCGAGAACAGAATTTCATGTCAGAAATATATCACCGTCCTGGTTAAATATAGTAGAGCTTTTCTTTTGTTTGATGGTTTGCTGAGGGCCTCTGCATGCCAGTAGTAGGCCAAGGTGCAAGGAGCCGCCGGGAGGAAAAGGGGGGAGGGGGAAAGAAGAAGGGAAAGAAGAAGAGCGGTGTCGGATGGACGGGGCGGCTGCACGCGAAGCGCCGAGCCCACCGCGCCGCCTGGTCCGTCCGCCACTCTCGGTTTCGTCGCAAAGGAGGAGCCGGCAGCAACCCTTACGGGCGCACGTCCGCATCACCCCGTGTGCATGCGGATCCTGTCCGCTGGCCGGTCTGTTGTCGTGCCTGCTGGCCCCGCTGTCTGCGGCTTTGTCTGCGCAGGAACTGTGTCAGATGGAACAACAACAACAACAACAACAGACCAGAGCGGAGAGCCCGGAAAGCGTTGTCGCTCCTGGCTGAATGCCGTTAAACACGACCCATTAAGGGTCCGCCCACAAACTGCGTCGCAAAGCCCGCTTTGCTCGCTTTGCTATGCACGACAGGGCGATGCTTCGGTGTGGCTGGGTCAGAGCAGGGGAGCCGGCGGGGCGGGGCGGGGCGGGGCGGGGCACGGCTCCGGTTTGATTTCTCGGGGAAGTTGGTCTCGGGGCGCTGGATGGAAGGGATGAGGATGGGGACCGAAGCAGCAAAGTTTGTTGTCGCGCTCCGGATACAGCTCGATCCCGGATCGGCAGCACGAAGTGTGTTATTCAGATTCAGGTTCGCGGCCGTGCGCACGGGCCCCGACCACCATTTTTCCGATTTGACGACACATTTCTCGCACGGAGAAAAAAAAGAAGAGCGGTCGCAACTAATTTCTAAGTTGATTTTCAGACAAGCAGTGAATTTTGAATTTGTTGAAATTTGTGAATTTGTTTTAAGGAGAACTATAAATTTTAGTTGCACCAACGAAACGAAACGTTAGTTGAACAAAGAGGTTCGTTGCAGGCACGCGAAACAATTTTTTTTTCTGCTATTTGCTTCTTGAGCGAACCTATCGTTGCGTTGGCGCAACTAAAATTAATACTCTCCACAAAATTTATTTCCCCGAACAAAAATTTAATGCTTGTCTGAAAAATCAGCTCAATAATTAGTTGCGACCACCAATATTTTTCCTCCGTGCGCTGTGTCTTTTGCCTGTGTCTGACCGTCTGCCAGAATGGGACGGACAGTAGTCGCGAACGCCTGGAAGGGTGGCTGAGCTAAGTCGCGTTCCGACGCGCAGATAGCGCAGCGCCCAGCGCGGCTCGGAGTGCGCGCAAGGCACACTGTTGCTGCCACCATTTCCCACACGGTACCATGAAATTAGACTCACTTTGTAAATTGCATGCACTGGCCTCCTACCCCAACCAGAGGCGAGCCCCTAACTCCACGCTCACACACACACACACACACACACACACACATACATAGGCAGAGAGGGCCGTAGCGTCAGAGCGGAATAGAGTTACACTGGTGAAAAACGTGCGCCACCTAATTGTTTGGTCAGACGGGGGTGGAGGGGGTGGGGGCACTGCTTTCCCTGCCCCATTACCCTGACGTTGCCCCCCCCCCCTCCTCCCCCACCCCTCTGCAGCAGTGGCATGCTGTTCAGCCCCGAGTAATTGGATTTAAGACTCGCCAGCGCCGCCGGTAATATTTTTGTCATTTTTTCTCCCCCCCTCCCCCTGTTCACGTGTTTCTCGTTTTCTCTTGCCCCTACCCCATGTTCTGTTTTCGCACGATACCATGATACCTATAAAGAATGGGGGGGAGGGGGGGGGGAGGGGGGGAGCGAGAGCGAGAGGTGGGAGTTTTCAGCGAACCCACCCGTCTTTCTGGTAAATCAAACAGACAAGTGCGCGACGCCAACAAGAGGCGCGTTAGGTCCTTCCGCGCATTTGCGGTCCGCCGATGCGTTATTCGGCCGTGCGGAAGCCAGAGCCAGAGAGGCGTTTTTAGCTCTCAGAGAGGCTTTTCCCAGCAAAACTTGTGACGAGTGCAGCAGGTGGCAGCAGCAGCAGCAGCAGCAGCAGTGGGGACGGTGGGGGCCGCGGCAGCAGCAGCAGCAGCAGAGGTGGTGGTGGGGGCGGTAGGGGCCGCGGCAGCAGCAGCAGCAGCAGAGGTGGTGGTGGGGGCGGTAGCGGCCGCCGCAGCAGCGCCTGCTCCCCTGCGAGCGCCCCCCCCCCCCCCTATTGTTCTGCCCGCAACACGCCACGCTCGAGTGCGACTGCGGCAGCAAAATTGTAGCGGACGCCCGGACTAAGCGGCGGAAAAAAGGAGGGCTGGCCTAAAAAGTAGAGCGACAGAAAGACGCAAGGATTTCAGTCAAGCCGAGCGTGTAGAAAACAAGGGCAGCGTTACTACTATGGTGCACACGCATGTAAGTGATGGCGCAGCCGTGTC